>JAJIBD010005652.1:0-43470 GCA_021461705.1 Cryptotis parvus | reverse complement strand
TGTCAGGATACTCAATTCTATTCCATAGGTCCACAGGTCTGTTTTTATTCCAATACCATGCTGTTTTAATTACTACTGCCTTGTAGTACAGTTTGAAGTTGGGAAAGGTGATGCCTCCCATCTTCTTTTTCCCGAGGATTGCTTTAGCTATCCTTGGGGGTTTATTGTTCCATACAAATTTTAGGAGCGTTTGGTCAATTTCTTTGAAGAATGTCATCGGTATCCTCATAGGGACTGCATTGAATCTGTACAGAGCTCTAGGGAGTATTACCATTTTGACAATGTTGATTCTCCCCATCCATGAACAAGGAATGTGTTTCCATTTCCTTGTGTCCTCTTTATCTCTTGGAGCAGTGTCTTGTAGTTTTCTTTGTACATGTCCTTTACATACTTGGGTAAGTTGATTCCTAGGTATTTGATTTTCTGTGGCACAATTGTGAATGGAATAGTTTCCTTAATATCCCCTTTCTTCTCTTTCGTTATTTGTATATAGGAAAGCCACCGACTTTTGGGTGTTGATTTTGTATCCTGCCACTCTACTATATGCGTCTATTGTTTCTAGGAGTTTTTTTGGTAGAGAGTTTAGGGTTCTCTAGGTATAATATCATGTCATCTGCAAATAATGACAGCTTGACTTCTTCCTTGCCTATCTGGATGCCCTTGATGTCCTTTTCTTTCCTGATTGCTATGGCAAGTACTTCCAGTACTATATTGAATAAAAGAGGTGAGAGGGGGCAACCTTGTCTTGTCCCTGATCTCAGGGGAAGGCTTTCAACTTTTCCCCCATTTAGAATGATGCTTGCTGTGGGCTTTTGGTAGATGGCTGTAACTATCTTGAGGAAAGTCCCTTCAATTCCCATTTTCTGGAGCCGTTTTAATCATGAACGGGTGCTGGATCTTGTCAAATGCTTTTTCTGCATCTATTGAAAGGATCATATGGTTTTTATTTTTTCTTTTATTGATATGATGTATTATGTTGATTGACTTGCGAATGTTGAACCATCCTTGCATTCCCGGGATAAATCCTACTTGGTCATGATGTATAATCTTCTTGATGA
The DNA here is from genome assembly GCA_021461705.1 of Cryptotis parvus. Classification (NCBI taxonomy): domain Eukaryota; kingdom Metazoa; phylum Chordata; class Mammalia; order Eulipotyphla; family Soricidae; genus Cryptotis; species Cryptotis parvus. Next base: position 42,412 of record JAJIBD010005652.1, on the reverse strand, counting down.
GTCTTTGGATTCTGTTTGCTAGTATTTTGTTGAAGATCTTAGCATCCGTGTTCATCATGGATATTGGTCTGTAGTTTTCTTTCTTTGTGTTGTCTCTCCCTGCTTTGGGTATCAGGGTGATATGTGCCTCGTAGAAGCTGTTTGGGAGTGTTTCTGTTTCTTCTATATCCTGGAAGAACTTGAAAAGGACTGGCAGTAGGTCCTCCTTAAAGGTTTGGTAGGAGTTCACTAGGGAATCCGTCTGGACCTGGGCTTTTGTGTTTGGGGCAGACTTTTTAATTACTGTTTCTATTTCCTCGATGGTGATGGGTTTATTCAGGTATTGGAGGTCTTCTTGTTTCAGCCGTGGGAGGTTATAGGACTTCAGGAATTGATCCATTTCTTCTAGATTCTCATGTTTCACGGCATACAGGCTCTCAAAGTAATTAATCTCTGATGATCTTTTGGATTTCTGTGGTTTCTGTTGTGATGTCACCCTTTTTATTTCTGATTCTGTTTATTTGGGTTTTCTCTTTCCCTGTCCTTACAAGTCTTGTCAATGGTTTGTCAATCTTGTTTATTTTTTCAAAGAACCAGCTCTTGGTTTCATTAATCTTTTGGATTGTTTTTTTGGTTTCCAACTCATTGATTTCCTCTCTAAGTTTTATTATTTTCTTTTTTTCTGCCTGGGTTGGGCTCCCTTTTGTTGGTCTTTTTCTAATGTCTTCAGCTGTGTAGTCAGGTTATTTATGTGGGCCCTTTCTTGTTTCCTGATGAATGCTTGCAGAGCTATAAACTTCCCTCTTAACACGGCTTTTGCCGTGTCCCATAAGTTCTTATAATTGGTATCTTCATTTTCATTTGTTTCCAGAAATCTTTGGATTTCCTGTTTGATTTCTTCTATGACCCATTTGTTGTTCAGTAGTGAGCTGTTCAGTTTCCAGGTGTTTGGTTTGACTCCCTGTTTCTGTGTACGGTTAACTTCCATTTTCAGTGCATCGTGGTCTGAAAAGATAGCTGACACAATTTCTATCTTTTTAATTTTGTTGAGGTATACTTTGTGGCTCAGCATGTGGTCTATCTTGGAGAATGTTCCATGTGCACTAGAGAAAAATGTGTATTCAGCTTTTTTGGCATGAAAAGCCCTGTATATATCCACTAGCTCTCTTTCTTCCATTTCTTCCTTCAGGTCCAATATTTCCTTGGTGAGTTTCAGTCTTGTTGATCTATCCATCGTTGATAGAGCAGTGTTGAAGTCTCCAACTATTATTGTGCTACTGTTAATGTGTTAATGTCTTCTTTGAGGTCTCTTAGCAGTTGTTTTATGTATTTTGCTGACCCCTCATTGGGTGCATATATGTTTAGTAGTGTAATTTCTTCCTGGTGTACATACCCCCTTAATTAATAAGAAGTGGCCTTCGTTGTCCCTTCTAACCTTTTTCAGCCTGAAGTCTATATTATCTGATACTAATATGGCCACACTAGCCTTTTGGAGGAGTTGTTTGCATGGAGAATGGTCTTCCAACCTTTGACTCTGAGTCTGTGTTTGTTCTGCTTATTCAGATGCGTTTCTTGTAGACAGCAGAATGTTGGGTTCAATTTTTTAATCCATTTTGTCACTCTGTGTCTCTTAATTGGTGCATTTAGACCATTGACATTGAGAGAGATTATTGTCATTGGATTTTGTGCCATCTTTTTTTTTTGTGTTTGTTGTGCTTATGGGTTTGGTCGCATTAGAGTAGGCCCTTCAGTCCTTCTTTTTAAAGTTGGTTTTGAGTCCATGAAGTTCCTGAGTTGTTGCTTATCCATGAAGTTGTGTATCTTTCCTTCATATCTGAATGTGAGCCTGGCGGATAAAGAATTCTTGGTGAAGCCTGCAGTTCATTGAGCCTTTTCGCAATATCCCACCATTGTTTTGGGCTCGGAGTGTTTCATCAGAGAAGTCTGCTGTGAATTTTAGAGATGTTCCTTTGTATGTGATTTCCTTCTTTGATCTTGCTGCTTTCCAGTATCTTATCCCCTATCTATAGTTTTTGTCATTTTTATTAAGATGTGCCTTGGAGTATTCTTGTTGGGGTTTCTTTTAGCTGGTATTCTACGGGCCTCTTGGATCTTGAGGCAAGCGTTCTTTAGTTCCGGGAACTTTTCAGCAATTATGGCTTTGACAGTTTCTTCTTCATCAGGGTTTTCTTCTTGCCCTTCTGGGACCCCAATGATCCGTATGTTGTTTCTTCTGGCTTCATCCCAATTATCTCTTGTTGTCTGTTCGGTAATTGTGAGCCTTTTTTTCTATCTTCTGGTGTTGTGTAGAGAATCTTTGGAACTCGTCTTCGAGATCACTAATTCTTTCTTCAGTAGCTATTATTCTGCTATGATGGCCTTCCACCCGTGTTTTTTTATTTCATTTACCTCATTTTTAATACCTGTCATTTCCCTTTGCATTTTCCTCACTTCTTCTATCATGTCCTCTTGTATTTTATTGATTTTGCATTCCATTGCTTCTTTGAATTCCTTTTGAATCCTTAACAGTTCTTTCCGAAATTCTTTTTCAGATAGGTTATGCAACTCATTGGTATTGCTAGACTCATCTGGACCAGTGACTTCACTCACAGAGCTTGATGGAATTTTGCATTGCTTTTACCATTATGACTATTGTAGGTTGCAACTGTGAGTTCTTGGGTGACTAGATAGTACAGTTAAAAGGTGTTTGGTCTGTTTGCAGAGTTTGGGTGGGTGGCAAGGATGTATGAACCAAGGTTCACTGGTACCTCAAGCAAGGTAGGTTGTGAGAGGGTCGCGCCTGGACACGCTTAGCGTCCGCGGTTTTGAGTTTTGGGATGCTCCCAGAAGCTCAGGGTGTAAGGGTCGGTCGGGCTGGAACCAAGGCACTTTGCCTTGGTTCCCGTTGATGGAGTTTCCGCTCTTCCCTGGGGCAGCTTGGGGTCCACGGAGACGCAAGAATCACACACACACCTGTGTGGGGGCTGTATGTTCACTTTGAATGGCAGAAAATGAGAGTCAATTTATGGAGTCTCTGCCAGCATCTGGAATACAAGTGAAGATTCTATAAAGCACTGTACACTCCAATGGAAAAAATGTTCCGGGCGGAGGCGATAGCCCAGCGGGTAGGGCGTTTGCCTTGCATGCGGCTGGCCTGTGCCGGCCTGGGTTTGATCCCCAGCATCCCATATGGTCCCCCGAGCACCGCCAGGAGTGATTCCTGAGTGCAGAGCCAGGGAGAAACCCCTGAGCATTGCTGGGTGTGACACAAAAAGCAAAAAAAAAAAAATGTTCCTTTTCGGTTTCAGTGCAATCTGGCTCTGCATTTGGGTGTCTATTCTGGTAGTGCTCAGGAGAACATGCAGGCTGAGAATCGAGCTCAGATCTGCTGCATGCAAAACCATGTATGTTCTTGGTCCATCAAGTGAGCATTCTGTCTTGCCTAAGGAAATAAATCTTTTGATAAGGCTCAAATAAATGCTATCAAGGATTTATTGACTAAGATTTCCTTCTTAGGCAGCTGACCCAGCAGATTTCAGAGTAGGAGAATCATAGGATCTTTCATTTTTTACAAAAGAGACCTCTAAAGCACAAGTAACTGGAAATTTACCCTTGAGAAGGCAATTCCAGCAGCTCTGCCTGTATTAGACATAAAACTCTGGTTTGTCTGCTGTATTTTGGCTAAGTATAACTAGTGCTCAATTGGAATGTCTTGGAAAGTCAAAGGAAAAGCTATTATTAATGAACCTGGATGTCAGGTATAGATGGGAACAAGTTCCAGGGAAATGATATATTGTCTTCCTTCTTGGAACCCACTTACCCAATGACTATCTCAGATTGATCAGGAAGCAATGGACCAAGCTGTGCATGACCTCAGAGAGCTGCATCTTCAACTCTCTCACTTGATGGAAAGGGACACCTGGTTAAAGAGCTTAGAAGATTTTGCTCAAAGTTATGTGATCAGGCCTGTCCAGTACCAGGACACATCACATAGGCCTGTAAAGTATGCTTCCCTCCATGAGGGCAGGAATAGTGTGGGACAGGACATGATTGCCACCAGTGCTCACTTGGTGTCACACCCCAGCAGAAAAGTCCCACTCTTGAGTGTGTGACATTGAGTACCTGGGTAATGTCAGATAAGATATCACATCCCCTCTGCACCCTGTATCTGGGCAAAAGAGGTAACTGGCCATGCCTTACCAATTCAGGGTATAATTAGAAGAAATGAGATATGAATATAAGCAAAGATAAAAGGTAGGTCTGATGGAGTTGTGCATACACAGATAGAATAGAAGGCATCCTCATACTGCTATAAACCCTAATGCTGATTGTTGCTTCCTAGTATTCTGTCTTGAATCGGAGAGTGATGGCAAATATCTGTCTTATAAGGGTATGTGGTTGACTTATAGGAAAGGAATTTAGAAGGGGCTCAAACATGGAGCAGCAAAAAAAAAGTGTCTGATGATTTCCTTTAGCTTAACACTAGAAAATTTAAAAGAAAATGGATAATAGTAATCATTTTGGAATTTTTTTTTCAAAAAAATAAATTGTGCAAAGTCATTCTAGCTATCTCCTTGAAATTCCATGTGTTTGGAAAAGTTCAATGAATTCAAATCCTCAAGATGCTGTTGGTCTGAGTGAAAAATATCGGACCTCTCTGAATTCACTTCCACCTTCCTTGTGTCAATTGGCGATTAGCTGCTGTGGTTCCAAATGGAGAAAACTTGGTGTGTAAAAAGGACAATGGGGCCAGAGAGTCTCCATGGGGACGTGCTCTGTAAACCCCTGGCTTTCGGTGAGACAGGCCTCACAGATTTCCTGCCTATTGCTGTGTGTAAAATCTGCCGTGACTTTCTGAATGAGATTTGCATCTTCAGGGTATCTTTTCATCTCCAAAGCGGGAAGTGTGAGACAAATTAAATACTCCAAGGAAACTAAGTGTTGGGCAGTGAAGATCAGGTTGGGTGTGAGCCTCTGTTGCCCCTGTGAGGCCATTTTAAGAACATCTCACTACAGGAAGTTGTGATGGTGAGTTTGGGATGGGTGACAGGAAGAGGAGGGGAGGACCAGGCAGACATCTCATTCTACTGCAGGTGGACTCTGATGCTCACTCAGGAAATCATGATTGTGCCTCAACTGGGGTCACTTGGGCTGCTGCTAATGTCCACATTCATCTTGGAAAGAAGGCAATCTATTTAAAAGCACAGCCTCTTTGCTAAAACTCAAAAAACCTAACATTTGGGGGGTCATCAATTCTTGAGCCATGTGTGCCTTTTAGGAATGAGAACAATATGGGAAGAAATGCTGTCAACTTTCTTGAACTGGAATCTCTGACCTTTACTCATGAGAGGTTTAATATGAGCAGAACAGAAGAGCTACTTCTGTATCTAATTCTTTCATTTTGGATTTGGGGCCATACGCAGATCTATGCTCAGGGACCATTCCAAGTTGAGTTCAGGAAACCGTATGTGGTGCCAGGGGTTGCACTTGAGTCAGCTGCAAGCAAAGCAAGTACCCTAACCCTGTACTCCCCCTCTGGTCTCTAGTTCTTGAAAAGGTTAGCAAGAGTGAGGTCATTCTCCAACCTAGCAAGGAAAGAATGGTTGTTGTTTCTTATTTGAGATTTCACATGCAAGAAGCAGGGGTTTGGGCCACAAGAATTTAAAGACATTAGGTGACAGGGATTCCATGTGAAAATTAAGGAAGAGATGGTGGTCAAGTTAAAAAAAATGGATTTTGGGGGCCGGAGAGATAGCACAGTGGGTAGGGCATTTGCCTTGCATGAGGCCTACCCGGTTTGATCTCAGGCATCCCATATGGTTCCCCAAGCACTGCCAGGAGTAGTTCCTGAGCGAAGAGCCAGGAGTAACCCCTGAGCATTGCTGGGCGTGATTCAAAAAGCAAAAAATAAATGGATTCTACAAAAGGGATTTAAACAGGCATATGGGATTCTGCCACATCCACAGTGGTGTCGCCTGTGTGATAATGCCACCTCAACATTCACAACAGGAAGGGGAGGTCTGAGCTCCTCAGGAGCGTTGCCTCCGGCAGTTCCCCTGACAGTCAGAGAGACTAATGTCTCCGAACAGCCCATTCCCTGATTCTGTCCTCACCGATGGCTTGAACGTTCTGCGTCCTCTATGTTATTGTTAACCTTCTACTCTTGCCTAATAATCAATATGTCCCTTGGTGTTTCTGGGAATCAAATAAATATCAGTAATCAGAAGCAATGAAGTGCCTCCAAATATTTAGAACCATTACCATATAAAGGGAAATATCATGATATAGGAAGAAGATAGGTTAGTTATAGGAAACGTAGAGAATTTCATGATTTGCCATTTACAGAAAAAATTAATGCAGTATAGAAAGCCTTGGTGCTTGTTAAAGAAAGAAAATGCTGGATAATATGTTACCAGCTACACAATACTGGGCAAAACCTTGGATATGATGTACTAAAACATTATAATTGTCTAAATAATGTTAAAGTGACCTCTGAACTTGCAAAGCCCGTGGTTCTTGGGGCAAGACCTACAACAAAAAAACCTCATTTAATTTTAACCAAATGGCTTGAGTAGTTGCGGTATCATATATTCATTTTTTGTTTCATTATGTTATGTATTCACTTTTTGTTTCTTTGTGCATGCCCTGCCAAGCATGTATTTGCTTTCTGTTTCATTGTGTATGCCCTACCAAGTTTCTTTATTGTTTTATTATATATAATGAAGCCCTCAGTAAAATTGCAGCAGATTCAAACCACCACCTAAGTGTGTTTGTGTCTGTCTGTCATCGCCAAATCCTGGGTCCCTCCTAAACCTTCGCCCTTGTTCTCCCTCAGTCTGAGGCTCCCCGAGAGCCGGTCTGAGGCAGGATTCCCTGAAACGTCTGCCCAGGAGACTGAGGTTATACAGGTGCCCTGAGACTGCAGATGTCAAAGCAGGGAAAACTCCATGAAACACTTTACAGACGTGCCATTCCTAAAAATAAAGATAAATTATATGGATGGTGAAAGTCAGTTCTCTGAGCAAACCCTGTGTTTTGCAGAAATGAAGACATATACCCAAGGTGACCAAGAAATTGTAGAATGGGATCATTCCCTTGAGGATGACATAGAAATCAGAAGAATGTGTTTTAAAGTCAGGAAATCTGAAGCAGGAGATGATAGTAACTTTCAAGGGGCCCCAAGGGAGAGTAAAGGGAACTATGTCCCTTTATTAGGGGGAAAGGAAAGGACAAGGTGACTGCTTCCCACCCTGCCACCAAATGCTTAGAGTCTGGAAGACTCATTTTGCCTGGGAAAGTAATTTGAAAATGAGAAGGAAGAATGCTATTTTCTTCAAAAATACGTTTTACACTTTCAGAAGACTCATCGTATTAGAGCCACCTGGCAAGTCTAGGGAAGGATCTAGAATACAGTTAAAGTGGCAGGAGAGTGAGTGGGTTGGATCTGATATAGAACTTGGATTCATGTGAGTGCATCTGGGCTGGTGCCTTCTGAGGACTGATGAGCTCAGGCCACCAAGAGAATAGTCCTGGGAGCAGGAAGTGTAGCAAACCAAGTGTGGTGGGAAGTTTGAGAAAAGAGTTTTACACTGAGTTCTGCTGCCAGCAATTTCCTGCAAAGCCAAATAAGAGAAAATTAATTTGCAACAATCAGATATCTACAGGGAGGTGGGCAACATTTCTTACTTATATTCATTCACTCATTCAAAAAAATATTTATTGAGGATCCGTACTGTTATGAATACCTCCAGAGAAGGAAGGTGAGGTCAGAAACTACCTCCCTTACTTGATGACTCTTTAAAGGAAGGCTTGAAAAAGATACAGATGATAACCTCTAAGTATATGTATTACAATCCACAATATTTAAGAGAAGGAAGAGAGAAAAAGAAAGAGAAAAGAGATAAAAGAACCTGACATAGAGGCAGGCTAGGGTATGGGGGAGGGAATTGGGGACATTGGTGGTAGGAAATGGGCACTGGTGGAGGGATGGGTGCTGGAACACTGTATGGCTGAAACCCAAACATGAACATTTTTGTAATTACTTATCTCATGGTAGTATAATAAAATATATTTTAAAAAATAGAAAAATAAATAAAGGAGGGCCTGGAGTTGCTGAAAGAGTAGCCAAAGCAGCAGAGAAGCAGCAGTGCCAGTGAGTGACAGCTGTCATGGGCAGAACTGACTGAGCTTCTGTCCCCATGACCACTATGAGTGTTAGCTGTCATCTCTCCATTCAACACTCCATGGCACTGAGGTTTGCACAGATGACAAGCAAGGAGTCAGAATTGAAACCCAGCAGACAAAAACTATCTGTTCTCTTTGCATTATTCTCTGTATGAAAGAATATGCATTTGCCAGAAATTGAACCTGAGCTGTTTCTAGAATATTCCCTACCAGCTTACATCAGAATGACTTCTGAGGCAATGATACTTCAAGCAGAGGAAACATGAAGAGACCCAAGAGAGCTCTTAAAATCTGACATGCAATGGCAAAGTGCCAAAAGACAAATGCTATCTTGACCTGGGCACCAGAATTTCTCTTTGGGGGAGCAATCAGTGTGTTGCAAACATTGCCCCAAGGGAAGATCTTTTCTTCCACACTACCTGGGGACCTGTCATCCTTTTGGGATATTCATCTCAGGGCCTTACCCTTCTGCCTGGCTGTCCTTCACTCTCTAAAGTCCTCAGTAGTACCCAGAAATTATTTTCCCAAATCGTTAATGTTTACAGTAGTTCAATTAGAGGAAACAAACAAAATGATTTTCTGGAATGTGTGTGTTGGTTGGGGAGAAAGGAGTGAGGTGCAGAGGTTCCTGATACACATCCATTATCTGTTCCTTTGATCACCAAAAGCAAAGGGTTATGTCCTTTTGAGTCTTTGATTTCATTTAAGTCCTTGGCTATTCATCCTGCTTCTTGCAGTCACCACTACAGAGAGAATCTACTTTCATTTCACCTCTAGTGCTCATAGAACAGGGTGAAAGAATGAGAGAGTCTATTCAAAGTCAGAGTCATCACAGGCCAAATCTCCCTCCCACCCCCACAAGTCTGCCCAGCACTCTCTCTAAAAGGCTTTTTGCATGAGTGATCCATACAAATTCAATTTGGGACTCACAATAGAATGGCCACATAGAACCAATGGATAGCCTGGGTGAAAAATTAAATATATGGACCATCTTCAGGAAGGGAAGTTCAGTTGATAACATTATTCTCCTTGCCAAGGGTTGAAGGCCAGGACTAAATGAGGCCTCAAATGTTTCAAAGATGTTCTGATCATGTCTGGAAACTCAGGTGTAATCTGGAAGAGGTAGCCAAGGATAAGAATGCACTATAACCGAGAACGAAGTACAGCTATGGAGACGGTCATCTCTAGGGGAAAGGAGAGTGAGAAAGACTCATCTATGTTCTACCCCATGGATACTTTTTATTTGAAAATACATCAGTTTGTGTTGAGAGAGATGATACAGCCTGGTGAGTTTCTTCCTACCAGCACCTCTCTCTGTGGTCTGCATGCCCCATGCTATTTCTCATGCTATGTAGACCTCGCCCTTCGTTGGTTCACGGCCTCATGTATTAGTTTCACTCACCCATTCAAACAAAGCAAAGCAACGTCAAGTTAGTAAATTGACGTTGCTTTACTTTGTTCGTTTGCTTGGATCATTTTTCTTCTCAGATGAATGAAAGAAATCACACAATATTTTCCCATCTGACTTATTTTTTAGCTTAATCCTTTCAAGAGTCATCTAAATATACCTAAGAAGCATTTCATATTATTGTTCAATTTAGTCATCATGATTTCCAATACTGTTAATAGTAGGTGAGAGCTCCAGGATTATATAAATTATATATAAATTATACATAAATCAAAACAAAAATAAACCACTCATAGCTGACATATTAAAAAAGAAACAGATAAAACTTAGTAAAAAAATAACATAATTTTATTTTACTGTATCTATTGGTTTTTGATCACACCCAGTAATGCCTAGGGTTTACTTCTGGCTCTGCTTTCAGGGGTCACTGCTGGTGGACTCAAGGGACAATTTGGAGTGCCTGGAATTGAACCTGGGTCTGCCCTGTGCAAGGTAAGCACCTTATCTACTGTACTATCTCTCCAGCCCACAAGATATCATACATGACAAATGATTAAAAACAATAGAAATGCTATCATTAAAATAGCACTTTTCCTTCAAAAGGACTTGAAATAGACTCAGAGGAATGGGTATGGCAGGAAGAGTTGAGTTACTGAGGTCAGTACTGCCAGGTCAGTGCTCTGACACTGTGAAAAGCAGAGGAGGGGACGGGCCTGTAAGTAGCAGGAGAGTGCAGGAAGGGATGCGTATGTGGTACTCAGAGCACCCACCACTGAGCCCAGGAGGCTGGTGTCCATGGGGTGTGTGAGTGAGGTGAGTGTCTGGACTTCTGCCACGATTCTCTCTGTGGGCAGTTTTCCCATGGACAGAACCACATGTTCTGTGCTCCTAATTTTCTCTCAGCTTTCCGTGCCCTTGACACAGCCCTGTATTATCAGAACAGACACTAAAGCAGAGCTGCCTGTACCTTCAAACGAATTGTTACAGAGGCACATGTTCTCATTATAAACAATGACATTCTCACCACCTACACTGCCACAAATAAAATCTAAGCACTCACCAATAGGAAACAGCCGTCTCAAATCATCATCATCATCTCGTTTCAGCATTGCTGCTCTGTCCTTGTAGACAACCCTTACCAGTCATGACTCTCAAAGACCATACACCCTGCCCCCTCGCCCACCCTACTTGACTTTTTCTAGATGATACTAGCCTTCATAAAGCTTTTGTTGTCCAGCCTGGCCTGCCAAGAAGAACTAGCTACAGACATGGAAAGGGTGAGACAAATCCCACTGTGAACACTGGCAGTTCCTGCAAGGTGAGGAGAGAGTGCAGGGACAACTGCAAAGCATACAAAGTCCCTGATTACAACCCTGGCACCTGATAGTCCCCAGGACCACTTGGTGTGACCCAGGAGACCACTGTAATGTCGCATTCTCAGCCTGAACATTAAACTGTCTTCCTGGTTAGCTAACTACAGCCAGTGTGCCCCCAGAGTACTGGTTAGGAGTCCTCTCCCACTGTAGATAGTGCAGTGGGTCAGAGAAATATCAGAATATTTCCTCTGATCCCACTTGGACAGGTGTGAACTCAGCCTGTGGCAGGTATAGCGATCACACATCTCATCAGCCTGTTCCCCAGCTTTCAGCTTTCCGTGGGAGATGTGCCTCTGGGAACCACATCCTGACTCAGGAGAGAGGAAGGACCAGGTGGAGGCAGGACTCGACACAGGCAACCAAAGGAGTCCCCAGCTGATCCAGAGTCATCAAAGAGCCACATGCCAGCCAAAGAGGTGGGGACCAGTGCTTAGTCTGGCTACTAGTCCAAGGGATGAGGGCAACAAGCCCAGAAGACATTCCCCAGGGCCCTGCATCTCCAGGTAGCTGCAGAGCTCACATTCCCTTGACCCTGCACTGGACAGGGGTTCTTAGCTTCTCTGACAGGAGTCCAGAGCTGTTGTGGGTTCCTGGTGGCTGAAGAATAGTGTGGAAGTGTGTCATACCCATGCCCACATACTCAAGCACCAGGGCAGTACTTGACCCTCTGAACCACCACCAGCCCTCCTTAAAATGGTTATGGTCAGACCAGACTTGAAAACCCAAACCTAGACCAGTGATTTGTGGGATTCTTTTCTACCATTTAACTCCTTTCTATGTGCAGAAATGGTGGTGCTCAGGGAGGGAGACCCAGAACCTAACCTTCTCCAGCTCTTTCTCCTCTTTCCACTCCAGGGAGAGATCCTTAGGTTCAGAAAAGAGAATCTGAAAACCATGTCTCCACTTTTAGGTGAGAACACGGGGTCCCAGAGAGGTTCAAGTACCTCGCAAAGTAGCAAGCGAGGTGCCACTTCATGAAGAGGGGCCCTTGCATCTGCTCCACCACTATGAAACCAGAGACTTTTACAAACTAGAGAACCACGCAGGTGAAAGTGAACATCCATTCATGAGCATAGGGTTCTTTATCATTTATCTTTTTATCCTCACATTTTATTTAAGCACAGTGGATACATATGGCAGAGAACTGAGACCTTGTCAAAACAAAATCTATAAAAGGCTTAAAAAGTTTCGATTCCAGGCAGATCAACAAGGCCTCAGCCAAATGGACAGAATTTGGACCTGTGCACCCCAGCTTCTGCTGCTGGTAAGTTTTGTGTTGAGTATTTGCAAGAGGGCAGACCTTCCTGAAATGTGTTTCCATTTTCTCAGCATGAGATCCACAATGCTCAGGTTCTTATAAGAATTAATAGCAGCCAAGATGCTGCCTATTTGTCAGACTTCTGCAGGCCTCTTCATAGTGATGTTCTGGGATAAGCAGCTGCAGGTTACTCTATGTTCTCTCTCTCAACTGTGCACAGGGCCCAAGTGAGTGTCATCAAGTTCAGGAGCCAGAGGGATGGGGACACTCAGAATGAGAACACAACATCACATTGCCTTCGACCAAATTCTTCCTCTTTTCTTAAGAGGGTAAGGAAATCACTGTATCACTGTCACTGTCTTCCCGTTCATCATCGATTTGCTCGAGCGGGCACCAGTAACATCTTCATATGTCCTGTCTCATGCAAGTACAGCCCAAGGGCACCTGCTTGCTCCAGGAACATAAAGAGCCTCAAACCATTCCATCAGGTCATGGGAATGTGGTCTATAATTGTTACTGGTATTTGGCATATCAAATATGACACGAGTAGCTTGCAGGCTCTGCCGTGCGGGTAGCATACTCTTGTAGTCATCTCTAAATCCAGCATTTATTGATGAACCGCGTGACTGCACGCGGCCGCACAAGCCGGGCTGTGATAGGCTGGTCTTCTGGGTGGAGTTCTGACGAGGGGAAAGTCCGGATGTGGAAAATGGAGGCCTTCATGGAGTGGAGGGTCATCTGGCTTGTTGCGAGGCTCTGCTGGGGTGGCGGGCCAGGGCTAGAACCCGCCATCCCTCCCGGGTGCCTCGTGAGTGGCTGGGCACAGGGAGAGCCAGTAGCAGCTCTGCCCCATGTCTGTGAGTCTTTGGATCAGCATACCTGGGCTGGATTTAAAAAAAGAATGCTGCAGGGTGGATCTCGATGAGTCAGGCTGTGATCGGGTAAGGAAATAGAAAATGAAACAGAAGAAAGAGAGCATGAAAAAAGAGCACAATGCACTTGTTATTTTATTTGGAGCAAGGGATGAGCTGATCACTATCTATCACTATCACTATCTTCCCGTTCATCATCAATTTGCTTGAGAGGGTTCCAGTAATATCTCCATATGTCCTGTCTCATGCTAGTAGAGCCCAAGGGTATCTGCTCGCTCCAGGAACATAAAGAGCCTTAAACCATTATATTAGGTCATGGGAATGACCTAACATAATTGTTACTGGTATTTGGCATATCAAATACGACACGGGCAGCTTGCCAGGCTTGCCGTACAGGTGGCATACTCCTGTAGTCACCTCTAAATACAGCATTTATTAATGAACTGCGTGGCAGCCACATGAGCCTGGCTGTGACAGGCTCATCTGCTGGATGGAGTTCTGACGAGAGGGAAGTCCGGATAAAAGCAAGAAAGAAAAAGTAAATAACAAATTCTTCTTTCTACTTCATGAAGAAAAAGTACAACGTTTGGCATTGGTCTGAAGGACTATTATCCCTTTAACACTTCCAGGGCAATACACATGCATTGCTTTTTGGTTTTTGGTGCCACATCTGGTGTTACTCAAAGGTTATTCCCAGGTGTATTAGGTTCCAGATAATTGAACCACCTACCAGGAACATCCCTGAAAGCCACATATCCATCCAGATAGCATGGAACAGTGACAGTCCAGAAGGTCTTGTTCACTCTCTGGGGCAACATTCGGGTCTTCCCAACAGGGGAAGGAGCAAAATTCCAGCTCAGAGCTGACTCTAAGTAATGCACCATGTCCCAGCTAATTCTGGGCACACAATCTTGGAAACCACATATCACTCAGTAAAAAGAATTCAAGACGAGTCTAGCTCAGTGTGAGACTGTTGTCTGTTATACATGTGTGAGACCCCGCTTCAATCTTTGACACTAAATTATCTGCAGGGTGTGGGTTTGTATTTACATGGTACCGGTTGATATAGCCTGACACAGCCTTGCCCAGAAAATAGTTGACCCACAATAACATGAGACATGTTTTTTTGATTTCAACCACCCAGAGACAATGTTTTCCTTCCAGAATCAGTCTGTAGACTCAAGGGAAAAATTCACCCAGGTTTAACCTAATGGCACAGAGACAATTAACTTAAAAAACTAAAAAAAGGTTTTCGCGTGTTTCCTAAAGTTGAAAAAGCCAACTGTGAACCTAGCCCCAAATTTTACTACTATCCTTTCTTCTTCTTCCATGGAATTGTTTTTTCATGAAATAGCTCTGGCTGCTTTGGAAGTCCCTCTTGGCCTTACCAGCCCATCAAGGTTCTTCGGCCAGAACTCTCTGCTGCCCTCATCCCTCTCAAGCACACTCAACAGGCCTGGGCATTCATGGATGGGAAACCCCAACACCATCTTTCCCAGGGAAGATCTGTTTATGCTTCCACCTTGCTCCAGCACTGGGTGTTGGTTTAAATCAGGAAACATCTTTCAAATTCCCATGTAAACCTGCCTAAAAATTGTGAGCAAGCATGCTCTCCATGTGGATCATAATGGACTTCCATGATAGGACCTTGATATTACATCCAGCAACCATGTAAGGGAAAGAATCTACAAATCTGGGATGCAGGCCACCAGAAGATAATCTAGATTCTCTGTGGCTCCTGAGTATTTGTTTGCTACCACTCCTAGGAAATACAATGTCACGTTTTTAAATATTTATTAATGTCAGAGGTTTCACAGACATTATACCTCATTCTAAAACAGGTCCCCAAAAGTGAGTGTTGTCATCTGTTTCTCAGAACTGAGACTGAGGAGAATGGTACCTCATTCCCCTGCCTCCAGAAAGCTTCTCTGCTGGACCCCCCTGCCTGCAGGTGGTTCCTGACTATCTGCATTCCACTTTCCTCTAGACTTTCTCTTTCCTCTGGAGCCCAGTTCCCTCTTGACAGGTGAGTGTGGCTCTTTCTTTGACATTTAATTCTGCATTTCACATGCTGTCCTCCTTGATCCTTTCTGAAAATCCCCCCCACTCCTTTCACCAGCCATTTCTCCACGCACTGTAACAGGAAGTACTGTAACAGGAAAGATGTATGATTTCTGCTTTTGTCCTTCCTCTGAGACGTATCCATACCTGTACCTATGAATTTTTCAGCTTTAAATCAATGAAAATTTCTATTCTGATTCAATGAGAATCTTAAGTAACCTAAGCAAAACAAACAAAAGATGTAAAGTATGCTCTTTTAAGTCACTAAATTTGGGGTATCTTATGATATAGACAGAGACAACCAGACCTCTGCAAACACAAGAAAATTGGTATGAGGAACTAATGAGATACATGTGTGAATGCTTCAACATGAAGCTAAACTTATGTTTAGCTTAAGTAATATGGCAAATGATTAGTAACTTCATATTTTTCTAAGGTAATGATCATCTCTAATTTAAGGAGTGTGCTTTTTCTTTTCTTTTGGAGGAGTTGCAATTTTAGGGATATACCATTTGAATGTGGGTCACTAATCAATCAAATTAGAACAGACTAGCTTCCGGCCATTTCCAACCTCCCTTTGGAAACTTGACAGCAAACCTCTTAATGTATGTTATTTGGAATAAGATGAAAGTGCTCACAATGCAATCTGTGTGTGTAATGCCAGCAAAATCTAAGTTTTTGATGAAGAGTCATCATCACTTGGCCATTTCTGGCTTTAAAATCTATGAAGGGAAGATACAGGGCCAAAGCTTAACAAAAAGGTCTATCGACACCATTACATTTTTAAAATGTGTTTGAGGTCAAATATTTTATGTTCCCCCTGTCAGTTCTTTCCTCGCCATTCACTAGAACAATACGGTGAGAACATTTTGATCTAAGTCACGATCTATTGATCAATTAAAGGCAACAGGATTCTCTGAGTCTCATTAGCCAAATTGCTCCCCTTCTCCCATGCTATTAATTAGAAATTAAATGTGGCTTCCTAAGACATTTGCACAAACTCTAGAAGTAATTAACTTCTGATTGTATTTAGAGGCCTATGTGATACATTTATACACACATGAAATCGAGATTAAATTTAAATAGACTTAATTTAACTTAAAACATTTGTTGAATACCTAAGATGTGCTGGGTGTCAGTAATAATATGGTGACACGAGAATAACCCCAAAATAGCCTCAATTTACAATAAATTAAATAAAAAATTTGTTTAAACTTCAAAGCAGCAATTTATGCTCAGTCTCAAAGCTTATTTATATAATCAGAAGATATTTTGAGAATTCAAACCTTAAGACACTTTTCAAATGATTTAGTAGAGACATGTTGAATGAGCGGATTGTGCAATACATTTTCATTTGTTGGGTAATGTTAGTTACAGCATAATGTTTCTGTTGACACATCTTTTAGCAATGTTATCAAAGTTGAACTTACAGTTGTCAGCTGATTCGTGAATAGTTAGTACTTCAATATAACGTTTGCTGATATAGCTTCATCCTCTGACTCATTGATAGACTCTTTTTAACACCCTTTCATTTTGCTAAGAGCCCCCAAATAAAGTAGCAAAGTAACTCAATCATTAGTTCAAGGGCAGGAATATCAACACTTGTATAAGCTATTTGCTTCTCAGCTATGATAGACACAGAGTCCATCATTGGTATTTTGGTCATGCTAAAAATTAGACTCATTGTAAACAGAAAATATGAACAATTAAACATTTCCAACTAGATTAGTTTATTTTAGATATTTTTTTTAGATTAAAGATCTTCTAAGTGTAGCTAGTTGCTAAAATCGATGTAAGGGGCTTTTCAAATTACAAGGGTGAGAAATTTGGTAGGAAATGCTAGAGTTTAAGACTTTCTCTTCTGTGCTGACATTCCAAAAAGGCACTGTGTGATAACCTATTTGCAGCTCACTTGGGGGAGGATGGCAATTTATCTCTGTCATTCACATATCACATGGCTTAGGTTTCTTGATCAAGCAGAACACTTCATGAGGGATGAAGTTCTCCTGTTCTCCTTTTGTTCTTTCTTGACTATTTAAAAGTAAAGAATGGCAGCTCACCTCTTCCCATTTTACAGAGCAATTGGATTCCTTACTCCATCTTAGGGGTCTTGCTAACTTGGAGTGGATCAGAAGCATGAGCAGTTACTTTCTCTGTCAGGCGCTGGCACTGCCTGTAGTTTCCTAAATCTGTGTCTGCCCTCTTTCTCCTGTTGTACCTGTCAGAGTTCTTCCAGATTTCTTCAAGCTTCCTGGTTTTTTGGTGGTCTATTTTGACATCTTCTTGCACTTATCTCAAATCATTTAAGCTGATAGGCATTTCCTTGGAAAAGTTGTCTAACAGATTTTTAACCCCCCCTAACAACTACTAAGTACTCAGGACATTATCTTGGTGGCCTTTGAGAGTGACAGTCCCAAGACTTGCAGAAAGCACCACTGAGTCTGTCTATTCCCACGCTTGACTACCCCCACACTGAACAGTGAGTGATGGTTGCATTCAGATACAAGGGAATACATTATACAAGAACAGACTCTGCTGTCTGGGAGACCTGAGTTTGAACCCATTTCTGACCCTTCATAATAGTGTTGAGGACAGAGATAAAGCCCATGAGTGCTCTCTCCCCCCAGTACCTACCTTGAGGTTGGTTGATAAAGCCCTCTATAATCATAGAATGCCTCCCCCAGATCTTTCCTCCAGGGGGTTGGGAGAGAGTGGAGAGCTTTAGAAATGGCCTGGCACACTCAATCACATAACTATCAGTGCTGTTCACTGGCTCTATCTCCAAGCAACTTGTTCCCGATGGTTTCCTTTCATCTTCCTCCACTCCGCCTCCTGCCACACAGCCTACTGTCAGTGTGGCTTCACCCGCACACCTCATCTCAGAGCACACACACATCACAACCCTGACCTCTTCCCACAAAGTCCCTAAAAGGGACCCTATGGAAGGAGAAACCCAAATCAACCAATTGGAGCCTTTCTGACTCTAGCTGGTGAAAAACAGAGTGCAATGAAATGGAAAGTCTCCTATAACAGACGAGAGATCCAGTCTGTGCTTGAAGACACTTATCTGAATCAGATCATCATGCATAAAAGAGGAACTTTTCACTTGGATACACCCTTAGAATTCTACAAAAGTGATTTTTTAAAAAAGAAAATCAGCATGAGGTACTGCTCACGAAAAAAAAATTTAAAGCATATTAGCAACATTTTTCCTGAGTGAATAGATTGATATAATAAATTATTGTATTTATCTTGACTCCTTTCATGAAAATTATCCTCAAACTGAGAAGAATAAAGTCTAAAGGAATCTCACATGATGTCCTTCGAAAAAATACAGTAAAAATTAAGTCCCGGTATAATAAAAATAGCTAATGCTTGGTGAGTGCATATAGTGTTAGGGTGTGAATGACATGCTTTTTACTATCACCATAACTAGATGAGAATAGTTATTAGAAGCCATAAAGAAAGAATTGAGGAAACTTAATACATTGCTCAAGGTCAAGGTCACACAAGCTGTAAATAATGGCAGTTAGCTTCACAGTGACAAGATAGGTTTCAGGATCCCAGACTGAACCCAGAGGACAAACACGGCACCTCCAGGGGGCACCTCAAAGGTCTGTCCGAAGGTTCCTAGGTCCTTACATTAAGCTAGGCAGTCCCCATGAACATAGAACCTCCAGGTCTGACTGCCATGTCTCTGTAGAAGTGAGAATTGATGGGTTACAGGGGAGTGACTGAGACATTATTTCTACCAAAGTCCAGTTGTTTGAAAAAGAAAGGGGGGGGAATGTCAGAACTTGGAAATCTTTGCATACTTATTTTACAGGCTGTATGCGTGTTTGAAGAGTGTGCTTTATATTGTGGAATGCTTTCCATGCCCACATAATTGAGATAGCACTTGGAAAGAAAAATTAGAAAAGCGCCTGATTGAAAAACTTGTGGCTAATTTCTTTATTCCTGTTGAATTCTACCCTGGAAAAAAATTCATAATAATTAAATAGTAGCTGAGGAAAGATTGGGGGAGAAGATATTTTTTTAAAAAAATTATTTAAAAAGTCAATTCTAAAATTTTAAAGAAGGCCTGGAGAGATAGTAGTGGTCAGAATTTTTTTCCTTCCTTGTAGCCAACCCCAAACTGATCCCCAGCACCACATGATCCCCAGGCCCCTGTCCTGCAAGCATTGATGGCTTGGAGCCCCCAAGCACTACCAGGGTGAGCCAGGTAATCTTTGGCACTACAGGCCCAAGCAGCAGCCCAACCTCAGCCCCTAGCATTGTACATGGTTGGCAGAGAATTGCGTGGAGTCACTCCAGTTCCCAACTTAGTTTGGAGGCCCCCATAATTAAACAAAATACTAAAGAGTCTAAAACCAAATTTTGCAGTCACCATATTATTCAGAATTTGACAAATTCCCCAATGCTGTCCAAATAATTTTAAAAATATATTAATTTGGTTCAACAATATTTACTGATCACAAAGTATTATATTGCTCTACTGTAAATAATGGCAGTTAGCCGCAGTGACAAGGTAGGTTTCAGGAGCCCAGACTGAATTTAGATTGCCATGAATTTGGAGAAAGATAAATGTCAAACTGTTCTCCAACAGAGAGCAAAGAGATAATTTTTAAAAAGGAAAGAACGGGGCCTGAACAACAGACCAGTGGGTAGGGCGTTTGCCTTGCACGTGGCCGACCGGGTTCGATCCTTGGCATCCCATATGGTCCCCTGAGCACCACCAGGAGTAATTCCTGAGTGCAGAGCCAGGAGAAACCCCCTGAGCATTGCCGGGTGTGACCCACAAAGCAAAAACAAGGAAAGACAAGGTTCCTCAGGGCTTTCCAAGCTTCCATGTACTCGGCATACACACCTATAACACAGAAAAAAATAAAAGATAAGCAGAATTAAACAAAAGCAGGGCATTATGGGAAAAATCAGCCTTTTATGGCCAAGGAAAGTTTTATCTTGCCAAAGAGATTGACTAGTGGGTAGGGCACTTCATCGTATGTGGCCAATCTGGGTTGGATTCCAAGCACCATATATAAACCCCCTGGTCCCCGTCAGGATTGATCCCTGAGCACAGAGCAAGAAATAAGCTCTGAGAACTTCTGCATAATGCCCAAAAGCAAACAAACAAAACACCATTTCCAGGATCATAGCTTGATTTTGAGAGATGGACAGATGCTTTCTAGACAAACTGGGAGGAATAAGTGGGGAAAGAGCATTAATGAAAAATAAACCAGTTGTGGAACATTACAGTGGTATTGTGGAGCACAGCAAGGAAGAAGTGTCTATTAATGATTTGGGTTTAGGGGAAGGAAGAGAGTGAAGCAGAATTGGTGAGTCTGAGGTCAGAGTATGGGACACTCAGACCAAACATGAAAATGGACCTGAGGAGATAAAGTGAAAGCAGAGAACTTGATTGGGGTGACAATAACACTTCTAATAAAAGATAAAGAAAGAGGGGCTGGAGCCAGGTAGGGCGTTTGCCTTGCATGTGGCCGGCCTTTGCCAGCCTGGGTTCGATCCCGGCATCCCATATGGTGCCCCAAGCATCGCCAGGAGTAATTACCTGAGTGCAGAGCCAGGAGTAACCCCTGAGCATCGCCGGGTGTGACCCAAAAAGCAAAAAAAAAAAAAAAAGATAAAGAAAGTGGGGCCAGAGCAATAGCACAGCGGGTAGGGCGTTTGCCTTGCATGTGGCAGACCCGGTTTGATCCCATATGGTCCCCCGAGCACTGCCAGGAGTAATTCCTGAGTGAAGAGCCAGGAGTAACCCCTGATCATCCCTGGGTGTGACCCAAAAAGAAAAAAAAGATAAAGAAAGTGAGTCTAGATGATGAGGGAAAGAAGGAGAACAGGCTAACTGGAGAGACAATTAGGAGCTGAAACTGGTGGGACTTGAAGTAATTGGAAACCAGGGGGAAAGAGACTTGAGGGTAATGTCAGAGATCCTGTGTGCGGAGTAATTTGGTGAAGCTGGTGGTGCTAGAAGGATGGCTCCAAAGATTGTCTGTGATGGACAGTTAAGATCTATCAGGCAGAAAACCAGATGTTCAGAAGAATGGCTGGAAATAAATGAGGGAGCCATCAGGAAGGCGCAAGGCTGAGGCAGGTACTGCCGGTAGGAGTTAGCAACTGTTCTTTGCCACTAAGGTTTCATCGAGAGATGAAAACTAGAGACCTCAGGCTTTAGGCTGCCAGCAGCATTTCCATCTTCTGGCAATCACAACTATACAATACTCTCCTCTAGAGTGTGGACATGGCTTTAGGCTTGCTTCTCATCAATAGAACACGGCAAGGTGATGATGAACCCTGCCATCACTCTGCCCTATTAGAAAAGACCATCCTACAGGGCCAGACCATAGTACAGAAGGTAGGGTGTTGGCACACTGCCAACCTGGGTTAATCTCCAGGACCCCATATGGTCCTCTGAGCCCCCTGAACGTGATTGCTGACCATGGAGCCACGAGTAAGCCCTGAGCACTGCTGGGTGTACGAGTAAGCCCTGAGCACTGCTGGGTGTGGCCCCAAACAAAATAAAAATTAAAAGACTATTCTGTGTGTAAGTCCACTGTCTAGAGACACTCCTGAGGCTTGAGAAAGTGTGGGAATGTGGAAGAACTGCAGGATTCTGACTGGGAGCTGACAGCAACGTGTAGTCTCTTCAGCCTGTTAAGTGTAAGGACATGAATTCTGATGGTAATTTGGAGTTCAGAGTTGTTTTCCTCCCTAATTCAGCCTCAGATGAGAACTAGCCCCACTGACTCTAGACTTATCAGAGTCTGGAGGCTCTAACCAAGGGAGTCTGGAGACCCAACTAAGCCATACCCAGGCTCCTGGGAATTATGAGATAATGATAAATGCAGGCTGTTTTAAGCATCTAAATTATGATAATTTGTTGCAGTTATAGGAAACAATATAATGGTAGTATGGAAACAACATAAAATAAAACTACCTATGGGTATTTTGAGATCTAGGTGAAAAGCAGGCTATAGGAAAATAAAACCCAATTTTATAAAAAGCACATGAAGGAGGGTAGGGCATGAATGATAGAGAAAGACTGGTCTGACCCCCCCTAATTTCCAAATAGGTGGGCTTCGCAGTGGTGGCCTCACACCATTGGGTGGAACATCAGCCTCAGGGAAAGCTGCCCACCTGCAGGGGAAGCTAGAGCCCAAGAAGCAGCAGGAAAGATTCTGCTCATTGCAGCCCCTGCCAGAGCCTTTACACACACACACACACACACACACACACACACACACACACACACACACACACAAGTGCTATTCAGTCTCCTCTAGTTTCAAGCCAGTGGTCTCCCAAGCAAGAGAAGTCTCATCTTCCTGACTCTCTCACTCAGAAATAATATTGCTTTTATTGATTAAGACACAATTCAGAGCTATGTGTGTTAATATTTTAAGGGGAACCCAGGCATCACAAAATACACACAGAGAGAACAAGAAGTACAGAGAAAATACAGAGAGAGGGAAGTAGTGTTCCTAACTGAGTAATTGGGTCCTGTTTATAAGCTACTATGTGAAAGATAAACATTGCTTTGCTTAAAACCCTACCTTGTTTGTTATTAAGTGGAAAGCTAAGGAGCTTGGTATTTGCCCAGAAATTTAAAATAAATGAAGACCATATCTTTTGTGACTGACAATTCCTACAAAAGGGGAGAGCTCTGTCCTAGCCCCTTTAAAGCTTAAGAACAAGAGTTTCTGTTTGCTGAGACTTTAGAGTATGACAAGCCCTGTGCCAAGCATTTAGCTCTGATGCCAGAGTCAGTCTAAGACTGAATCTTACTTTGTCAAATGTAATATTATTTCTAAACACACCATGAAGGGTAGACTAGAAGAACTTTCTTTCCTTCTGAATGTAGAGACAAAACATACAGCTTTGGGAGATAGCGGGACAAGTGCTAGGGCCCAGCAAAGAAGATGCTGCTTGAAAAACCAGAACTTTATTTCTTATAATCCTCAGAACCATCACAATTCTCATGACATGGAAGAATAAATACTATTATCTGCAACTTAGGAAAAGAGAAACCAGACTTGGGAATAGGAAAGTGAATGTCCCACAGGACAGCACCTACCAATGCATCCATCCAACACACAACAGCTGCATCAGTAAGTGTCCTCTGCATTCGTTTTTCTTTTCCCAACATAGATATAAAAATTCTGGACCTAAACTAAAACATTCCATAGTAAAACAAATTGTTTTCTTAAATTTGAAAAACTCAGAAACTCTGTGCAGTTCGCACCAACCCAGAGTCCATCTTTCTGACAGAAAACCTGCTGTACCTCTAGCCTGACACCTTCACGAGAACCTCCTCCAACACAGTCCTCCATTTAAGAATACCTTGCAGATGTGGACTTGAGGAGATAGAGACTGGATCTATCTTGCTCACCATGACAAAGTTAGTGCTGAACACAAAGGAATTTCTTCAGGTAATAAATTAAATTAGTATGAGGCTGGATGGAGAAATAGGTGAATAGACAATATGATGAACAAAAGAAAATATAAACTAGTGGACGGATAGATGGATGGTGAGTGGGTAGATAGTGGATAGATGAAAAGATGGGTGATAGATGGGTGGGTGGATGGATGGATAGACAGATTTTAAGTGCATAGGTGGATTGTTAAATTATGCATGGATGAGGGCAGATGAGCTGTTGGATAGATGGATGCATTGATACGTAGATGGATAGATGGATATTTTATAGTACATGGATTTGTGGGTGAAGGATCGATATAGATGGATGAAAGATGAATGAAAGATGAAATAAAGTCCCACCATAGAGAGGGACAGAAAGAAGTGCAATTTGTTTTAAATCCAGTACTTCATCTCTGATCACAGACTATAGTGAATTTTCTAATTAGAAATGCAAAATTTCAGTAAGGAATACATTGTTTTCCATATTTTGTCTCCAGAAACTTATTTTCAAGATGTACTTTGAAAATTAGGATAGACAAAGAATGTGTATTTTATTTAGCATCATCAAAGAGATATCTAAAAATTATAACAACAATTTGGACTACACTTATCATTCCTCCATATTGAATTGTGCAGATGACCATTTGGGTACTTAGCCCCTAAATTGGAATGTATGCTGCTTGGGAAAATGCACATCTCAATGGTAAGTACAGAGTCTTGTCATGTCCTGCCTGGATATAAGTCAATTAATAAACCAACTCAGGCCTGAAAAGTGCCTAGCTAGACATGGAAATACTATGGCTCCAAGCCTCTTGGTCTTATCTTCATTCATGAAGTTGAGCTAGAGTCACTTGCAGGCAGACACCCAATTGCTGATCTCTTGATATTGAGAAGACCAGTGAGGGGAAAATTCTCGGGTCTGCACTGAGGACAAAGGTTGTACAATTCCACACACACCTTTTATCCCCTCTTACATGAAGCTGTGATCTCATCCTGCCTCATTTCATGTTTTTGAAGTGCATCCCTCAGAGACCAAAGCTCTGGAAAACAGGACAGGGGAACTCATGAGCAAAAAAAGACATCTTTGTTATGAAGTCCGTTTGGGTGGGGATAACTGCCAAATTGGCCACATGAAGCTGAATACATGACCATGTAGATCCAGAGAGAGAGGCGGTGATAGACATTTTCTCCTGTTAGTCTTAATCTTTTGAGAAAGCTGTTTCCAGATGAGCCTTTTCATCAACTTCCTACTGAGAGACCTCAAGGCGCCTACGCCGTGCTCTGTACCATATGGACCATCTAACACAAACAGTGTCCAATGACACCAACACTTAGTTATTCATCAGCTGTTAATTTAGTCTCTGGGATAGCCAAAACGTCAGCTTCCTTCTCTCTCCCATTGCTGGCTTGGCCTAGACCACTTCCTGATTCTCCTCAGAAGGGTTCCCAGAAAGTCTTAGCTGACTTCCTGTTGGTATTTGTAGGATTCTGAAAAAGTCAGTATCAGTAGAGACCTTTCACATTATCCATTTAAATTTTTACATATCATCCTTTTGGGTTTTTTTCACCAATGAGAAAATGAGGCACATACTGGGGGAGAAGTTTTGGGATTTCTGGTCCAGAGTTCCTCCCATCAAGCCTAGCTCAAGCTCAAAACATATTTGGGGATTGAGAAGAAATACAGGGGTTATTTCTGTCAGGTACATCCATATCACTAAAGAAGACCCTTAGTATTGCTGGACATAGTCCTGGATGACCTCTTAAGCTCCATAGTCTGGGATCCCTAAGCACCACAGGGCCTTGGCATTGAAATATGAAACATAGAGCTTAGTTGGTCAAGAATCTCTAGGAGTGACTCCAGATCCCTGGAGCGCTGCTTGGAGCCCCCAAAAAGCAAAGACAAATGTAATTAGTAGGAAAAGCTGCAGCCAGTGATCAATCTTAAATTGGGGGGCTCATAATCCCTTCAAACATCTACTCTTTATCCAGTGTCTTCCCATAGCACATAGATCACATCTAAAGATGTTACTTTGGACTGGAAATAGAAAAGCTGTTCAATCTTGGAGGCCAAAGGAAATCAATTGTCAGTGGCTGCCTGGAGATCAGTATGGGAAAGGACATAGAGTATCATAAAGGGATGAGTGATGCCTTTATTGAATCAGAGTAAAGCAATGCCAACAGTCGCTGGCTTAGACATGAAAGTCTATGATATCCCGGCCATCTAGTCTCATTTTCCTATCTCTTAAACAAAGAATGAGAATTAAAATCCAACTCAACCTTCTCATTTGCACACTATGACTTTCATTTCTTTTATTTATGAGTTTCCTTCATGATTCTTTCCATCCATCAAGTCAAAACACATTGTCTAGTTTGTCACAGAGCCTTCCTGACTACTGGCAGCCTAAATAGACTCCGCAGTGCTGAGATGCACCATCCAAATTAGGACTTAACTGCAGTCTAGCTCTGTTTCAGGTTAGTTCTTTTTTATTGGGCTTTTTATTAACACCCACCAAATATTGAAACCCCAAAACATTCTCAATAATCGTCATTGGTAGTCAGTGTGAAGAATGATTTTTATGTAATTAAATAATTGATATTGAAGTAATGTTATATTATGTATCTCAGGTCTATATGTGAATTCAATTTTAAAATTGTGCAGTGCATTTGTTACACTTAGATGAGAAGTGAGGCTCCTGGGTGCCCTCCCTTGTCTCTTTCTCATTCATTCAGCCATAATGTTCTAAACGCATTCAGAGATAGGTTCTGATGAAAGTTACATTTTCTAAACACAAAACTCAAATTAATTAAATATGAATTTCTGGCACGTCAATAAGTCAAGGAAAGCCTTCCAAGTACTGTCCCAACTCAAGCTAAACAGATGTTAATTGTCATTTATTCTATGATTCAGCCCTCAAACTTCGGAAGGAAGTGAGATATAGATAATACCCATAAAGATTTCAAAAAATGTAATTTCTTCCTCTTAGCAAAGAACTACATGTTTTTTCTTAACAAGATTAGGAGCTGGAGTGATACTAAAATGGGTAAGGAACATGCTTGCACTCACCTGACCTGGGTTCAATCCCCAACACTCCATATGGTCCCCCAAGCCACCCCAGGAGTGACCCCCGAGTTCAAGTTCAGTCAGAAGTAACTCCTGATAATTTTTGGGAAACTCTCCAGTTGCCCAAAAACTGGAGAGAGAGAGAGAGAGAGAGAGAGAGAGAGAATTATTTGCTAACATAAGCACTTGACCCTGCACGGCAGAGCCTGGCAAGCTACCCTTGTCATATTTGATATGCCAGATACCAGTAACAATTATAGATCTCATTCCCATGACCTGATTGAATGATTTGAGGCTCTTTATGTTCCTGGAGCAAGCAGGTGGCCTCGGTCTCTACTTGCATGAGACAGGTCATATGGAGATGTTACTGGTGCCCGCTCTAGCAAATCGACGATGAACGGGAAGACGTGAAGCACTTGACATCACTTATTTATCTATTTGCTCGGCAGGCTACAGTAACCTTTCCATTTGACCCTATCACATGCCAGTGTAGCCCAAGGCATCTGCTTGCTTCAGGAATATGAAGACCCTCTAACAGTTCATTCAGGATCTTGACAAAGAAGTCTGACCATCTTGTAGGTGGGCAGCCACATGATCTCTTTGATGTTCCATGGGACGTCAGTAACAGCTCTAGTCCAGTGGTCCAGTGGTCATCTCCCAAATCGCATTACATGTCCAGCACATCTGATTTTCAATGCCTTGGCAAATGAGACAGCGTCCCTGACTCTGGATCGTTGATGGAGGTCGGAACTCTGGATTCCTTCTCTCACTTGAGTGAGAAGTGATATTCCAAGCATAGCTCTTTTGATTCCTCTTTGGGAGACCTGAATAGCATTCTCATCCTGCTTTTCGTAGGGGCCTAGGTCTCTGAGTCGTATGTTAATGCAAGGAGAACATTGAAGTCGAAGAGATGTGCCCTGAGCCAGAGGTTCTTTGACCTTTTAGCTATTTCTTCAATGCTCTTGAAAGCGTTCCATGCTGCTCTCTTCCTCCTGCTCAACTCAGGTTTTAGGTTGTTCATCATGTTGAGTTCTCAACCTAGGTACACATAATTGCTGCTTTCAGAGATGTTTTTTCCATTAAGAGTGAATGGGGTCTCTGGAATTAGTTCATTTTTCATGAACATTGTTTTGTTGAGATTCAGCTGTAGACCTATCTTTCCACATTCTCGGTCGAAGTCAGTCAGCATTTGTTTGGTGTTATTAGAACTATGTCATTAGTGAAGCGGAGGTGGTTTAGTTGCCGACCATCTATCTTCACTCCCATTCCTTCCCATTCTAATTGTTGCATGACATTCTTGAGGGTGGTGCCTGTTGTCCATCATCTACAAGCTCTTCACTGCCATCCTGAACAGAATTGGCAGAACATTAGATGAAGGATAACCATGTGAGCAAGCTGGCTTCCGAAAAGGATTAGGCACAATCGACCATATCCACATGGTAACCAAGCTCATTTGTAGGGAGTTCAAGATGCTGCTCTGTCTCACATTCATTGATTTAAAGAAAGCCTTTGATTCTGTTGAGACCGAGCGGTCATCAAAGCCCCTAGCCAAATAGGGCGTTCAAACCCAATACATCAAGATCCTTCGTGAGTTGTATTATAGATTCACCACCAGGATCTCACCGTTATGCTGGACCGGGTTCGATCCCCGGCATCCCATATGGTCCCCCCGAGCACTGCCAGGAGTGATTCCTGAGTGCAGAGCCAGGAGAAACCCCTGAGCATTGCCGGGTGTGACCCAAAAAAGCAAAAAAAAAAAAAAAAAAAAAAAAAGAAAAAGAAAAGAAAAGAAAGAAAGAAAAAAAAGGATCTCACCATTATACAAGGAATTGATTATTGATGTCTAAAGAGGGGTTCGGTAGTATGACACCATTTCACCAAGCATAATAAAGAACAAAAATAATATTCAAATAATGTATACTCATAGAGTAGCCATTTCTAAGAAACTCAGGAGTTTATGCTACAGGGCAGGAAGAACACAAATTCAAGATCCGTTATGACTATAGAGGCCTCATCTAATACTTTGACCATTTCTTTTCAGTTAGGATTATTAGTGTCTATTTGCTGATAGAAACCTTTGGTAAATCATCAAAGGTCTTTGTTTTTCATCATTTAGTCTGTTCCTTCACTTTAAATGTCAATATTAGCAGAAGCTTTATGCTGTTTCCATTCCCACCACTTATGCTTTGAGATTTTCTGAAATCATGGCAAACAACTCAGCATCTCTATTGCCCTGGGAAGAAGTATACTAATTATTTCATACAACGTATTTCATTATTTTTCATTTTAGTTTTATTGATTTTTGCCCATACTCAGTGGTGCCCATGGCATACTCCTGGCTCTGTGCTGAGGAATCATTCCTGGAGAGGCTTTAGAGACCACAAGTGGTGCCAGGGATTGAACCCAGTTGGGTAATTCACAGACCACTGGCCTTAACCTCTGAACATTCTCTCCAACCCTGATACCATCTTTTCAAATGATGGGCACTTCAGTTCTCCATAGAACATCAGTTGCCAGCACACTGCCACCCACAGCCAGGGGTACAAGAAAGACCCAGGGCTCTCAACTTTAGAGAAATAAGCAGGGTTCCAGTGCTCCTTTTTCAGAAGGTGGCACCTTTGCTTCTAAAACCAGTACAACTAACCCAACAGATGTCTCATGGCCTTAGCAACTCACAATACCCAGAAAATCCTTTCCAAAGAGCCTTTGCTCCATATACCTTGGGAACAGAAAGATTTGGAAGATAAAATAACTAGCAAAGCCTACTAGGGCAGACTCCACCCCACCCCTATAACAAACTATGAGGGTAAACTTTGAAAACACTTCTTGAGAGTAATTCAGCACTTCCACAGAGCTTTGTTTGCAAAGTCTAACAAAACTGTAAATGAAATATTTTGCAAATCAATGAGAAATATTTACTACATCAGGTAAGAACATCCAAAATAAGAGCAGGGGCCAATAGATTGTACAGCTAGTCAGGCTCTTGTCTTGCATGCATCGGACTTGGGTTCAATCTCAGGCTCTGCATATGGTTCAGTACCCTGCCCCAAGCCCATTAAGGAGTGATCACTGAGCAACATCAAGTGTGGAAGGAAGGAAGGGAGGGAGGGGAGGGAGGGAGGGAGGAAGGAAGGGAGGAAGGAAGAAAGGAGGGAAGGAAGGAGGGAAGGAAGGAACGAAGGAACGAAGGAACGAAGGAAGGAACGAAGGAACGAAGGAACGAAGGAAGGAACGGAGGAGAGGTGAAAATCAACCTAAAGAGTGGTTGGGGGAAAAGAAAGCGGCTTTGTACTTTGTATCTCACTGTGATTCAATAAAGACAAAGAAATTCAAACAAAAAAAGAGTGGCTGAAAACCTTATCTCAAATATTATGAGAATAGGGACCAGAGTGATAGTACAGGGGTTAGGGCGACTGCCTTGCATGCGGCTGACCTGGGTGCAATTCCTGGCATCCACATGGTCCCCAGCATCACCCAGAGTAATACCTGAGTGTAGAGCCAGGAGTAACTCCTGAGCATGCTGTATGTGACCCAAAACCAAAAAAAAAAATATATAGAAAGAAAAAAATTACAAGAACAAAATGGCAATCACCTGAGGGTAAGGGTAATGAGGAGAGGAAATCTATGAGGTAAAGGGGCTCAGTTGTATGGGGATGAGTATTCGAGACTCTAATCTAGCACACACAGATGTCAAATGACAATGCTACATACCTGAAACCTACATAATGTCAGTAAAATCACTTCAGCAACACAAAATATGTATGCAACACGGAAAACTTCACCTCCATTTCAATTTTTTCAGAGGGCCTGTTTCCCATCAAAGCATGAGGACACAGTAACAAAGATGACAACTATTTGAGTGGAAGAAGCAAAGGGCTCTTTTCTTCTCTTGGGCCATAGGCAGGTGAAAGCACCCTCAGAACCTGGTGCTGGCAGCCTCAGTCCTGAGGAGGAACAGAGGTCCAAAGAGGAGCAGGAGCCACTGCTGGGGCCCAAATGGCAGTTCCCAGGCCCCGTCCTCTCCTGTAACTGGCAGCAGACCCTGCATCTGATGTCTGGAGCCTCGCTCTCTCCTCCATCAGTCTGGCTACAGTCTGGGAGCCAGCGTGGCAGTGTTTGTGGAGCCGAAGTGGAGATTAAGTCATGTTTCCGAGGTGACCTCTGCGTGCCCTTCAGAGGGCACTCCCTCCCCTGGGTCACTTTCCCCTGCAACTCCCCACCTAGAAGCTTTTGTTTGCCCTGGGCCCCTCCCAGCCAGCTCAAGACCTAACATGGTCTGCCCTGTCACCCCTTGACACCCCCCAACCCTAGTGGCTGCCTTCTCAAATGGCCCTGGTCTCTGTTGTTCTAATTAAATGATCTCTGCCTTAGGGACTGAAGGAACAGTCCCCAGCAGCCCTGGCTGGAAAGGCAGGTCACCTAATCCCTGCTATCAAGAGGCTTGTCATTTAGCATGTAGATCAACCAATTCTTTCGATACCAGGGAGCAATTGTGCATCTTAATATTGATTTTGGGGGAGATACAACTGCCTACATTCCTGAGTCAGACTCACTTACTGAAGCTAAAAGGTTCCACTTACTATATTACGAAATCACCCCGCCCCTCATATGCTCCATCCCAATTTAACGGTAAAAGCTGAACAAATTTGAAGGGCTTTGTGTTTTTCCACTTGCTCTGATTTCTGAATAAGCATCCAATTGAGGAGAAGCAGAAAACAGCCATTCTGGTTAGTTTTAAATGGCCTGTGTGCTTGTGTGCAAAAGCGGTATATTTGGGGAGGGAGCGTGGGCATGGGGGTTGTTCTGCCATTCACCACCACCCACCCAACCTGCCATATACTCCATTTCCTCTACGCTCCAAATTCCAGGACACAGTCAGATTGGGCTCTAAATTTATGGGACTAACTTTCCAGGTTTTCGCCTTTCCATGATGAATCAAGAGGGTGGGATTCCAATTGAAATTTGGGGGTGTTTTCTTAGCACTGTGTTTTCTGGTAGAGAAAGACAGAGAATGGAGAATATGTCCTATCATGATCAGGATCTTCCTGTTCGTCATCTATTTGCTAGAGCGTGCACCAGTAATATCTCCATATGTCCTGTCTCATGCTAGTAGAACCCAAAGGCATCTTCTTGCTCCAGGAACATCAAGAGCCTCAAACCATTATATTAGGTCATAGGAATGACCTAATATAAATGTTACTGGTATTTGGCATATTAAATACAAGGCGAGCAGCATGCCAGGCTTGACATGCAGGTGGCATACTCTTGTAGTCACCTCTAAATAAAGCATTCATTGATGAACCACGCGGCCGGATTGGAAAAAAAACTGCTGCAGGGTGGGAGTCGATGATCTGGGCTGTGATAGTCTGGTCTGCTGGGTGGAGTTGTGATGAGAGGGAAGTCAGGATGCGGGAAAATGGCGGTCCCATGGTGTAGGGGGGTCGTCTGGCTTGTTGTGAGGCTCTGCTGGGGTGGCAGGCCAAGGCTAGAACCCGCCATGCCTCCCAGGTGCCTCATGACCGGTTCGGCACAGGGAGGCAAGTAGCAGCTCTGCCCCATGTCTGAGAGTCTCCAGTTCAGCATACCTGGGCCGGATTGAAAAAAAAAAAAACTGCTGCAGGGTGGGGAGTCAATGATCCGGGCTGTGATAGTCTGGTCTGCTGGGTGGAGTAACTCAACTCCACCCAGGTCCGAACTTAGACCATACAAAAGAGCCCAAGTCTCCCACCAAAGAGAGAGGATCTCACCCGAGAGGAGTCCTTTATTTATTCTTAGACGACAGAGCAAATCCATCTGGGGACTGGGGACTGGAGTTCTGAGACTGCACTTTCTCCTCTGGATGGTGGGCTGGCCCAGTGTAGGCTATGTTTGACAGGGCATATGGTGGTTTGAAATGTCTCTGGCGCTGGGTGCAGGTCAGGCCTGGGATGAGCAAGGAAGAGCAGCTACGACACAGAGTCCTCTTCACCGAGGGATCGCTGAGGGCAGAGCAGAGGGTGGTCCTGAAGCCTGCGCTTCAGATGTCCTATACCAGAAAAAAAATCCTCAATTCTCAAAGGATCCAAAAGTGAGACTTGGAACAGATTAGGGCATTATTCTTATGTATGAAGGGGAATGATACAAACTGAGGAGTAGAGGTCAGACACATGGGTCTCACCCAGAAATATGTGTCGCAGAAATTTAAATCACACCACCCATCATTTCTTGGACTAGACATTAGAACAACTCTACTGTGGTCACCACTCACTGAGGGCAGCTGAGTATCTGACCCTATAGATGACTCTGTCCCACTGAACCCTCAGAACAAACTGGGAGGCATGTTCTATGAAATATTTCCATCTTGTAAATGCAACCAGTGAGGCTAAGAGAAATCATGACACCACTTACTCAAGTTCCCTAATCATGAGTGGCCAAACCAAATTTGAGCCTAAAGCTTTTAATTCCTAAACTTGTTGCTGTCACACTGCATATCCCAGCTTGTGGAGTAATAAGAGGTATAACCTCCATCCTATTATCTGTCCATTTATTCTGAGATGATCTGTCATACCCCAGGCCCTAAAGACTAAGGAGGGCAGAAAAGAAAATATGGAAAGGACAGAGACAGACAAAATAAACATGCACTCTCCTAGTGGACATAGTACTTTCTGTGCTTTCTGCCTAATAGAATTGAGGGGAAATATGGGAGAAACACTGGAAACGGTCTTTCCTCTAGCTTTTACATGAAATTTTAGAATATATGTTTGGTTTGAGAAAGTCTTGTAAATTATTAAATATCTAAAAGAAAGGACTTAGTTGAAGTCTGCTCTCTATACAGACTAACACAATTGTGCTACTTCCCTACAAATTTATGTCATTCAGTTAAGTGGGTTTAAAATGTGTATTGACCTTACACCATTTACAAAATGAAAATAACAGCCTGCACACAGAAAATCAGAACTCAAAACACTCTCAATAAACATCTGGCAGACACTGGGACAAGCTTTGTCATATTTTTTTGCAATTTTTCTATGTGTTTAAGAAATGAAAGCCCTAATTACATTTTTTTCGATTTTATTGTACATAGTGTATAGTTAAGGCAACTTGATCTAGAGAAGCCAGCTTTGGTACATAGTTTTGCTTATCTATTGTCTTACACGATTGCACTATAAAGTATTGGCGAATTATACATCAAAAACCTGGTTTGGTATTTGGCACATGGTACTCCCTCAGAAATTGTTGATGAACCATGCTTCAGAACTGGCTATGAGAATGATCATGGTTTAAAGACACGGAATCCTAAGTAATGATGAGAATGTGAAGAAAGTAAACTTGTGAACACTGACTGTGGCTGGGAATGTGGGTTGTCACAGATACTTGAGAAACAGTATGAAAGCTCCCCCAAAAATTAAAGACAAAACTACCACAAAGTCTAATAATTCCATTTCTGGGAATGTATTCACAGGAAACAAAAACACTAATTAAAAAATAAACATGTTGGGCTGGAGCAATAGCCCAGCGGGTAAGGCGTTTGCCTTGAACGCGGCCGGCCTATGCCGCCCGGGTTTGATCCCCAGCATCCCATATGGTCCCCGAGCACCACCAGGAGTAATTCCCTGAGTGCAGAGCCAGGAGAAACCCTGAGCATTGCCGGGTGTGACCCCCCAAAAAAAACATGTCCTTCATGTTCATAGCTGCATTACTTACAACAGCCGAAAACAATGCCAACAACATAAGTGTCCATCAACAGAATTCATGAATAGGTTGTATAAACATTCATAGAGTCTCTCTCTCTCACTCTCTCTCTCACACACACACACACTCATGCGCACACGACTATTCTATGGACTATTATCTAGCCATAAAAAGGAAATCCTAATATTTGTGGCCACAAATATTAATGGAATTTGAGGATACTAGGATACTATATGAGATGAGATAAATTATAAAGACTTCTGAGACCTCATTTTGACTTCATCCTCTTGTAAGCTTTGTCTCTAAATAGAGTCATACTCTGGATACTTAAGTAGGACTTAAACTTATGAACTTGGGTGGAGGGAACACAAAACAGTCCATAGCACATACCTTGATCTCTGTTGTTTATATCAAAAGCTGGTTTGAATAAGTCATTTTTAATCATTGCCAGGACTTCTGTTTAGCTTAATACACATCTTTACAATGTAGTCATCTTGATTGTTCTATAAAAACTCTATTTTAAGAAACAAGATTAGACTTATTTTCCCATTCCCTCCATCCATATATTTAGATCTATCCATCCACCCACCCACCAATCCACCCATCCATCCATCCATGCACCCACCCACCCACCCAGCCAGCCAGCCAGCCATCCATCCATCTATCCTTACATCCATCATCCATCCATCCAGCCATCCATCACCATCAATCCATCCATCATCCATCCATCCATCTATCCATCTACCTACCTATCTATCTATCATCTCTATCTATCCATCCATCCAGCCAGCCAGCCAGCCAGCCAGCCAGCCAGCCAGCCAGCCAGCCAGCCAGCCAGCCAGCCAGCCATCCACCCATCCATCTATCTATCTATATATCATGAGAACAGTATGCACACACAACAGAATGGTTATTCAGTCTTTCAAAGGAAGGAAATTCTGCTATATGTACAACACGAATGAACCTATAAATAGTCTTCCAAGTGAAGTAAGTCACGCAGAGAAGGACATATGCCACATGACTCCACTTTTTTTTTTATATGAGGAATCTGGAAATAGTCAAATTCATGGGTTATATGGGGTCTGCCAGGTGTTGGGGGAAGGTCTATGGAGGAGATGCTGTTCAGTGGGCATAAAGTTTCAGTTTAATGAAAGAAATGAGTTCCAGAGTAGCACTATGGCTGTAGCCAACATTAGTGTGCTGTACATTTAAAAGTCTGCTAAAAGGCACAGCATCATGCTAAATGTTAGCATCACATTAAAAATGATTTGTAAAGAATATTGCCTGATCTGCCCAACAGATGGTAGTGCCAGAACAGAGCCCTGAATTCACATTTAAAGTGCTCTAAGCAATGGCAGAAAACTAGAGGTGGAGGTGGGGGATGGGGATGGGCAAGGATGATTGTTTTATTTAGCTCAGCTCTGGTTCTTTTAATTTTCCAACCCTGTTTGGTTTTTCTTAAATTTTAACACCAACAGTAAAACTGATCTGCCTTTCCCTTCGACTTTAATAAAAATGGAGGAAAATCAGAGCTTATTTTAGTGCAGATTCTATGCCAACCAATATACCAAACTATAGCTATTTATTTCCTTAGTTTTAAAAGTCTAGCTCCATGCCTGCCATAGAGGCAGGCAGTAGAGGAGTGGGAGGGAAATGGGGGCATTGGTGGTGGGAAATGTACACTGGTGAAAAGATGGGTGTTAGAACATTATAGATGACTGAAACCCATCATGAGCAACTTTGTAACACAGTATTTCTCTGTGGTTCAATTTTTTAAAAGCCTAAGTTTAAAATGAAAATATTCCCTTCCTTGATAGCGTTGGGTCTAGAGGTGCCATTATTCTGAGAGGGGAAACCTCTTGTTTCAATTTCTCTCACTATTCTCTCTAAAGCAATCGCAATTCTCTCTTCAGTAATTTCCAAGTTCAATACATTGTGGACATAGACGGGAAACATTTACCCTTTTAGAAGTAAATAGAGAAGACAATACTCAAGATTATCTGAATTTATCCTTTGAGAAGAGAATCCATAGGTACTACACCAATCAATCATTCAGTTAGTCCTTTAAAATAAAGTGATCCAGCAATACAACTCCTGGTAATATATCCTGGAGACCAAAAACACATAGCAGAAACACTATCTGTACTTCTTTATTCTTCATGGCACTATTCACATAGCTAGAATCTGGAAACAACCTAAGTGCCCGAAAACAGAGGACTGGCTAAAGAAACTGTGGTACATCTACACAATGGAATACTATGTAGTTGTCAGAAAAGATGAAATTATTAAATTTACCTGCGAATGGATGAACATGGAGACTATCATGCTGAGTGAAATTAGTCAGAAGGAAAAGGACAGATATAGAATGACTGCATTCATTAATGGGATATAAATATATACCAGTGTTTTACTAAGTATGGGAAATGGTAATGTTAGACTAGAACTCGCCTTTGAATATATACAAAGAGACTTACATGATAAACCCTAAATGTCTGCAGGGCTAGCCACAATGTGTAAAAAGAACAGGGAGAGAGATGCAGAGACAGAGTCAGAGACAGATAGACATAGAGAAAGAGAGGAAAAGGGAGTACCTGCTATTGAGGCAGCCTGCGGGTGGGAGGGGGGTGTGGGTACATTGGTGGTAAAAATGGGGCACTGGTGGAGGGATGGGTGCTGGAATACTGTATTACCAAGAACCAATTATGAACACCTTTGTAATTGTATGTCTCACGGTGGTATAATAAAAAAATTTTAAAAAATAGAGTGACAGGAAAAATAATCCACAGGCATGAGTCATCTAAACCACTCTAATTTGTTGGGAAGAAATAGCTAGATGTGACTTTCCCTTCAGCTGCATCAGTTATTCAAGGAGTGAAAGTGAGATGCCTTCACTGGCGCTCGGCTCGCGACGGGCCTAGCTGACCATGGAACCCCAAGGAGGGCAGATGGTTTTTGGGGAGTGGGCCCGTTGCCTCTGGGGGTCCCGGAAGCAGCCGGATGAGACTCGCCCATCACACTAGCCACCATTTTTGCTGTCCGGACGCTGCGAAACTGCCTCATGACCAGATCAACATAGCAAAGCCAGTTCGAAGCCCAGGTCGCTAGGGCCGCAAGCGGCACAAGCAGTCCACTAAAATAGTGAAACAGTAATGTCTTTTTAATGCACTGCATTCCACGAAGAGCAGGAAAGTTTTTTGGGAAGGAGATATAAAGAGGAAAGAAATGACATACAGAACCCGCCAAGTGGTTGAGGTGCGGGGAGGGGGGAGGGAGGTGGGGACATTGGTGATGGGGAGATGGTTTTGGGGCGGAGGGTGCGTGTTGGAACACTATAGAACCAAAAGCTCTACATGAGCATCTTTCAATTAAAAAAAAGGTGGAATCTACCACAAACATGTGGGGGAATCAGTGGTTAGGTAAGACAGAGAAGGGAACAGTGTGCTAATATTTGTCAAAAGTGATAATACCAGCCTAGAACTGAGCATTGAATATAGGAAAAAAGATATACATGATAATCTCTAAATGTATGTATTGCAATCCACAATGTGTAAGAGAAGAGAGAAAGAGAGAGAGAGAAGAGATAAAGAACTTGCCATAGAGGCAGGCTAGGGAGGGGGGGAGGGAAGTGGGGACATTGGTGGTGGGAAAGGGGCACTGGTGGAGGGATGGGGTGCTGATACACTGTATGACGGAAACCCAAACATGAACATCTTTGTAATTGTATATCACATGGCGGTGTAATAAAATATTTAAAAAAAAAAGAAAGTGAGATGCCTTCAGAAGGCCTCAAATGTTGAATTTATTTACTGAAGTGCCTGGCACTGAGGTGGTAAATTTTTATGTGAGGATTCAGTTGAAAATTACAAAGACTTCTAAAACATAAACAAAGCTTTATTACTATTGAAAGAAAAAACTTTACGGTCACACATTTTGCATATACCTGCCGGATGCTTTTTTGTCCAAATCAGAAGCTCAGGCAGGATAAGAGACATTGAGCCCATGACCAGGGAACTGGCCCAGCTCTCACCATGGAGGAAGGACGGGCTGATTTCCTAAGGTGATGTGAGGGAGGCAAGAGCCTGGGCTTTTGTACTAGGTCCTTGGGAGATAGAAGGAAAAGGAGGTAAACAAAATCGTGGGAGAAGGAAGGACAAAGTGATACCAGACAGTTTGGCCACTAGAAGGAGACCTGGAGAGGATGCAAAGGTCTTTGAAGTGGTACCAGACTCTAAGCAGAGGGTCAGACCCCTGATTCATTTCAATGTCTTTAATATTTATTCAAGAGACAGGTGCATTGACATTAAATATTCAGCCCTATGATATTAAAACTACCAGAGAAAATAATAACCATTCTGAGTGCCCATGAATATTTCTTTTCTTTTTAGAAGAAAAGATTAAATTATCTATATCAACTGCCATTTTTGATGATGTCAATTTAGAACCTATTGAAATTCTTTACTTTAGGAAGGCAGTTTCCTAGAAGAAAACAAGGAAAATTTATCACAAAAAAACTTTTACAGAATTACAGAAGTAGACTGGGGACTTGCAACATACCGGGTTTTTTTATTCAAGAAGAATGGCCAAGTCTCAGTAAAAACAATGAACTCTGTAGTATCTTTTTTTAAAAATTTTTATTATACCACCGTGAGACATACAATTACAAAGGTGTTCATAATTGGTTCTTGGTAATACAATAAGCACCCATCCCTCCACCAGTGCCCCATTTCCACCACCAAAACGTAGCTCCACCCTCCCCACCCACCCTCAGGCTGCCCTCAATAGCATGTAGCCCTGTTCCTCCCTTTCTCTCTCTCTCTGTCTCTGCATCTCTCTCCCTCTTCTTTTACACATTGTGGCTAGCCCTGCAGATATTTAGGGTTTATCATGTAAGTCCCTTGTGTATATTCAATGGTGAGCTTTAATCTGTCATTACCATTTCCCACATTTAGTAAAACACTGGTATCTATTTATATCCTATTAATGAATGCAGTCATTCTATATCTGTCCTTTTCCTTCTGACTAATTTCACTCAGCATGATAGTCCCCATGTCCATCCATTTGCAGGCAAATTTCATAATTTCATCT
The DNA here is from genome assembly GCA_021461705.1 of Cryptotis parvus. Taxonomy (NCBI): domain Eukaryota; kingdom Metazoa; phylum Chordata; class Mammalia; order Eulipotyphla; family Soricidae; genus Cryptotis; species Cryptotis parvus. The sequence continues at coordinate 3,023 of JAJIBD010005652.1, read as the reverse complement.
TTTCTGACAGCTGCATACTATTCCATAGTGTAGATGAACCACAGTTTCTTTAGCCAGTCCTCTCTTCTCGGGCATTTAGGTTGTTTCCAGATTCTAGCTATAGTGAATAGCACAGAGATGATTAAAGAAGTACCAATAGTGTTTCTGCTATGTGTTTTTCGGTCTCTAGGGTATAGTCCCAGGAGTGCTATTGCTGGATCAAATGGGAGCTCAATATCTAGTTTTCGGAGGGAATGCCCATATTGTTTTCCAAAAAGGGCTGGACCAGTCGGCACTCCCACCAACAGTGAATGAGAGTCCCTTTTCCCCACATCCACGCCAGCACCGGTTGATCTTGCTGTTTTGGATGTGTGCCAGTCTCTGTGGTGTGGGATGGTACCTCATTGTTGTTTTGATTTGCATCTCCCTGATGATTAAAGATGAAGAGCACTTTTTCATATGACTTTTGGCCATTCAAATTTCTTCTTCTTGGAAGCTTCTGTTCATTTCTTCTCCCCATTTTTTTGATGGGGTTGGCTGTTTTTTCTTGTGAAGGTCTACCAGTGCCTGATATATCCTGGATATTAACCCCTTGTCAGATGGGTATTGGGTGAATATCCTTTCCCACTCTGTGGATTGTATTTCTATCTTGGTCACCGTTTCTTTTGAGGTGCAGAAGCTTTTCAATTTTATATAATCCCATTTATTTATCTTTGCTTCCATTTGCTTGGTCAGTGGTGTGTCATCTTTAAAGATACTTTTAATTTCGATGTCGTAGAGCATTTCTCCTATGTTTTCTTCAATGTACCTTTATAGATTCATGTCTGATGTTGAGATCTAGAATTCATTTTTATCTGACTTTTGTGCATGGTGTTAGAAGGAGGTCTAAGTTCATTTTTACACGTAGCTGTCCAGTTTTCCCAGCATCATTTGTTGAAGAGGCTTTCTTTGCTCCACTTAATTTTTTTTGCTCCTTTATTGAAGATTAAGTGGTTGTATATTTGAGAGTGTTTCAGGATATTCAGTTCTATAGGTCTATGGGTCTGTCTCTATACCAATACCACACTGTCTTAATTACAACTGCTCTGTAGTAGAGCTTGAGGTTGGGGAAGTGGATACCTCCCATCTTCTTTTTCCCAAGGATTGCTTTAGCTATTCGTGGGGGTTTATTATTCCATACAAATTTAAGGAAATGTTTGTTCAATTTCTTTGAAGAACATCAAGGGTATCTTTATAGGGACCACATTGAATCTGTAGTATCTTAATATACAGCCTTGAAGATCAGAAAGTTGCGGTGCCCAAAGGGAAAGGGAAGGGGACAAGCACTCTTTCAAAGCTTCTTTCCAGGTGACACCAATGAAAAACAAAAGGGAAGATTCTATTCTGCCTATAGAAGAGGAACCAAACTGCAAAAGAAAAAAGAAATAAAGGCAGGAGGAAGGAGGAATGGGTGGGGAAAGAAGGAAGGAAGGAGCGAAGGAAGTAAAGAAGGAAGGAAGGAGGGAGGGAAGGAAGGAAGGGAGGAAGGAGGGAAAGAAGAAAGGAAGGGAGGAAGGAGTAAAGAAGAAAGGGAGGGAGGGAGGAAGGAAGGAAGAAAGGCAGGAAAGATGGGAGGAAGGGAGGGAGGGAGGGGAAGGAGGGAGGGAGGAGAAGAAAGGGAGGGAGGGAGGGCGGAAGGAAGGAAGGAAGGAAGGAAGGAAGGAAGGAAGGAAGGAAGGAAGGAAGGAAGGAAGGAAGGAAGGAAGGAAGGATGGGAGTGAAGGGAGGGAGGAAGGAAGGATGGAGGAAGGGAGGAAGGGAGGAAGGTAGGAAGGAAGGAAGGAAGGAAGGAAGGAAGGAAGGAAGGAAGGAAGGATGGATGGATGAGAGGAAGTGAGGGAGGGAGGAAGGAGAAAGGAAGGAAGGAAGGAAGGAAGGAAGGAAGGAAGGAAGGAAGGATGGATGGATGGATGAAAGGAAGGTAGGGAGAGAGGGAGGAAGGAAGGAGGAAGAAGGATGGGGAAAGGAGGAAGGGAGGGAGGGAGGAAGAAGGATGGGAGGAAGGAAGGATGGGAGGAAGGAGAAAGGAAGAAGGAAGGAAGGAAGGAAGGAAGGAAGGAAGGAAAGGAAGGAAGAAGGAAGGAAGGAAGGAAGGAAGGAAGGAAGGAAGGAAGGAAGGAAGGAAGGAAGGAAGGAAGGAAGGAAGGAAGGAAGGAAGGATGAAAGAAAGGTAGGGAGAGAGGGGAAGGAAGGAGGAAGGAAGGATGGAGGAAGGGAGGAAGGGAGGGAGGGAGGAAGGAAGGATGGAGAGGAAGGAAGGATGGGAGGAAGGGAGAAAGGAAAGGAAGGAAAGAAGGAAGGAAGGAAGGAAGGAAGGAAGGAAGGAAGGAAGGAAGAATGGATGGATGAAAGGGAGGTAGGGAAAGAGGGACGAAGAAAGGATGGAGGAAGGAAGGAAGGAACGGAGGAGGAAGGAGGAAGGAAGGAAGAAAGGAAAAGGAAGGAAGAAAGGAAGGAAGGAAGGAAGGAAGGAAGGATGGATGAAAGAAAGGTAGGAGAGAGGGAGGAAGGAAGGGAGGAAGGAAGGATGGGAGGAAGGAGGGAGGAAGGAAGGATGGGAGGAAGGGAGGGAGGAAGGAAGGATGGAAGGAAGGGAGGAAGGGAGGAAGGAAGGTAGGAAGGAAGGAAAGGAAGGAAGGAAGGAAGGAAGGAAGGAAGGAAGGAAGAAGAAAGGAAGGAAGGAAGGAAGGAAGGAAGAAGGAAGGAAGGAAGGAAGGAAGGAAGGAAGGAAGGAAGGAAGGAAGGATGAGAGGAAGGGAGGGAGGGAGGAAGGGAGAAAAGAAGGAAGGAAGGAAGGAAGAAAGGAAGGAAGGAAGGAAGGAAGGAAGGAAGGAAGGAAGGAAGAAAGGAAGGAAGGAAGGAAGGAAGGAAGGAAGAAGGATGGAAGAAAGGGAAAGAAGGAAGGAATGATGAAAGGAAGGTAGGGAGAGAGGGAGGAAGGAAGGATGGGAGGAAGGGAGGAAGGGAGGGAGGGAGGAAGGAAGGATGGAAGGAAGGAAGGATGG
>JAJIBD010005651.1:0-87312 GCA_021461705.1 Cryptotis parvus | reverse complement strand
CACGATCACGATCTTCCCGTTGATCATCTATTTGCTAGACGGGCGGCACCAGTAATAACTCCATAGGTCCTGTCTCATGCCAGTAGAGGCAGGGGCATGGGCTTGCTACAGGAACATAAAGAGCCTCAAACCATTGTATTAGGTCATGGGAATGACCTAATATAATTGTTACTGGAATTTGGCATATCAAATACAACACGAGAAGCTTGCCAGGCTTGCCGAGCGGGAGGCAAACTCTTTTAAACACCTCCAAATAAAGCATTTATTGATGAACCGCGCGGCTGCAAGCGGCAGCCGGGCTGTGATGGGCTGGTCTGGTGGGTGGAGTTCTGATGAGAGGGAAGTCCAAATGTGGAAAATGGTGGCGCCCGTGGAGTGAGGGGGCGGGGGTCTGGCTTGTTGTGAGGCTCTGCCGAGGTGGTGGGCCAGGGCTAGAACCCGCCATGCCTCCCGACTGCCTCATGAAGCGGTTGTGCACAGGGAGAGCAAGGAACAACTCTGCCCCATGTCTGAGAGTCTCTGGACCAGCATGAGGCAGTCGGGAGGCATGGCAGGTTCTAGCCCTGGCCCACCACCTCGGCAGAGCCTCACAACAAGCCAGACCCCCCCCCCCACTCCACGGGCGCCGCCATTTTCCACATTTGGACATCCAAGGTCAAGTGAAACATATATCAGGAGGTCTTGTCAAAGGTGGAAATTATCACAAACGTGTGGGAGTCAGAGGCTAGGTAAGACAGAAAATGGAACAGTGTGCTAACAATTGTCGAGGGTACTAATGCCAACTTAGTACTGAGCATTAAATAGAGGCAAAAAGATACACATGACAACCCTTTAATGTATGTTCTGTAATCCATAGTCTGAGGGGAAGGAAAAGAGAAAGAGAGAAAGGGAAAGAAATAAAGAACCTGCCATGGAGGAGGGCTGGGGGAGGAGGAATGGAACCAGGGACGTTGGTGGTTGGAGATGGGCACTGGTGGCGGGATGGGTGCTGGAACACTGTATGACCAAAACCCAAATATGAACTTTTTAATTGTATATCTTTGTAATTGTAAAAATAAAAATTTTTTTTTTTAAATTCTGGGAAGGGCCAGATACAATACAATGGGTAAGGCACTTGTCTTGCACACAGCCAGCTCTGGTTTGATCCTTGGCATCCCATATGGTTCCCTGAGCACCACCACGAGTAATTCCTGAGTGCAGAACCTGAAGTAACTCTGAACATCACCAGGTATGGTCCCAGAACAAAGCAATAAAACAACAAATTGTTGTGGGGGAGACTTTTGGTATTCCTATTTGGGGACCACAGGTTTTGGGAGAGAGTGTGGCCTTCAGTGCTGTCTGTTAAACCCAATGCTTTGCACATATGAGGCATGTGCACTATCACTTCCCTGGACCTAGTTTTATGGATTCTTGAATTGAAAAATCACTTGCATCACTTGTCCTCCTGTTGTTCATCCATTTGCTCAAGCAGGCACCAGTAACATCTCCATATGTCCTGTCACATGCTAGTGTAGCCCAAGGACATCTGCTTGCTCCAGGAACATGAAGAGCCTCAAACCATTCCCTTCGTGGGAATGAGGTCTATAATTGTTACTGGTTTTTGGCATATCAAATATGACACAGGTAGCTTGCCAGGCTCTGCCTTGTGGGTGGGATACTCTTGTAGTAGCCTCTCATCTCGTGCATTTATTGATGAACTGCGTGGCGCAAAGCTGACAGCTCTTTGGAGCGCTGATGAGCTGTGGAGTCCAAATGTTGAAAATGATGGTCCTTTTGGTGTGAGAGTTCCTCTGGCTTCTTGTGAGGCTCTGCTGGGATGACAGGCCAGGGCTAGAACCTGTCTTCCCTCCTGGGCGCCTCATGATCAGCTGGGCATAGGGAGAGCTGGTAGCAGCTCTGCCCCGTGGATCTGAGTCTCTGGATCAGGCGTACCTGGGCTTGAAAAAGACTGCTGTAGGGTGGAACTCTGACGAGCTGTGGAGTCCGGATGTTGAAAATGGCGGCCCTCATGGTGTGGGGCTTCCTCTAGCTTCTTGTGAGGCTCTGCTGGGATGGTGGGCCTGACCTTATTGAAAAATTAAGTGAAAATAATTAGCTAAGGGTGTAGCTCAGTGGTAGAGCACATGTGTAGTATCTATGAAGTCCTACACGATAGGAATATAAAAAATAAAATTTCTAAAGGTAGGACTAGGCAGAGCCTGGCAAGCTACCTGTGTCATATTTGATAAGCCAAAAACCAGTAGCAATTATAGACCTCATTCCCATGACCTGATGGAATGGTTTGAAGCTCTTGTGTTCATGGAGCGAACAGATGCCCTTGGGCTACACTAGCACTCAACAGGACGTATGGAGATGTTACTGCATTTGGCATACCTACTGAACCTTTTGTGTAGCTTTTCCTCCCACTATGGATTAATGATAGTAAGTTGGGGGGGAGCACATTTCCCTTTGTCTTGTGGAAGCTTGTGCTCAGTTTGATTGTAGGGAAGTGACTCTCTAGTAGATGAATTGAGTTGGGTGTCAGCTGGGAACCACGCTGACCATTGTCTTTTGGCCATTTGGTTTTCTACCCTGTAAAAATGTTGAGCTTTATTTTTAATTTTCTTTTTGTTAAAGCACTGTGATTTACAAAGTACTAAGTTTTTTTATAATACAGTTGTTAGAAAGATTTGTCATTCGACACCAGTCCACCACCAGTGTGTTCCCTGCCACCAAAGACCCTCATTTTCCATCCCCCATCCCCATGCCTACTCCCTCAGCCAGCACTAATTATATTGACTAATACAGCACATATATGGCAATAATATTGATAGAGTCATGACTTTATTTTTTTTCCCCTGGCTTGTTATGGGCAAATATGGCCGATTTCTGTTTTGCATTGAGTTTCTAGAATGTAGGAGAGGGGCTGGAGCGATAGTCCAGTGGGTATGGCGTTTGCCTTGCACGCAGCCGGCCTGTGCCGCCCGGGTTCAGTTCCTGGCGTCCCATGTGGTCCCCCCGAGCACCGCCAGAGGTGATTCCTGAGTGCAGAGCCAGGAGTAATCCCTGAGCATTGCCGGTGTGACCCAAAAAAAAAAAAAATAGAATGTAGGAGAGCCGGTAGTAGCTCTGCTCCTTGTGTCTGTGTCTCTGGATCATGCCCTACGGTCTGGAAGCAGTTCATGGGCAGGTCCACTGGGCCTCCTGGATGGGACAGAGGTGGGGGTAAGAGACCCCAGCTCCATCTCCATGGAAGCCTGATGACTTTAGCCACTGAGACCTGCATACTTGGGCTTGAAATTGGCTTCTCTCTTGGGTGGGGCTCTGACAAGCTGTGGAGTCCGGACTTTGAAAATGACTGCAGTTAAGGTGTGTGAAATTCCTCTGGCTTCCGAGACTCTATAGGGGTGGTGTGCCAGCACCAGAACCCACCCTCCCTCCCTGGATGCCTCATGATCAGCCAAACACCAGGAGAGCCAGTAGTGGCTCTGCCCCGTGTGTCTGTGTCCCAGGTGTCTGTGTCTCATAGACATCATAGACAACAGCCAAAATGTTTAACTTTTATCTATTCTTTCTTCCTTTTTTTTTTTTCTTTTGCTCTTTGGGTCATACCCTGCGATGCTCAGGGGTTTCTCCTAGCTCTATACTTAGAAATTATTCCTGGCCATGCTCAGGAGACTATATGGGATGCTGGGGTCTGAACCTGGGTCGGCAACATTCAAGGCAAATGCCCTACCCGCTGTGCTATTGCTCTGGTCCCAGAACTTTTCGCTTTTAAGCCTCTACAACTTACCCCATCTTTCCAAGTCACATCTACATTTAACATCATGTGTTAAATGATGTTAAATGTAGTTATGCCATACCATCATCTTGTCATGTTACCTTTGTCACCTCTTTTGTGACAGGCACAGATTAAGCTAAAACAGACATAGCTAAGAAATTGTTGGCAATAGCCCTTTATCTGTTATTGCTGTGTTACTTGTCATGCACCTGATGTGTCATTGAATGAATATTACTGAGCTATGCTCACCAGACCTGTGTTGGAAATAAAAGATGGGGTGATGAACTCAGCAGTGATTATCATGGTGTTCTTATTCTAGAAGCAGACTCATCTACCAGACAGGTCTCCACCAAGCACAGACCTAAAGATTGCATTTCACAGCTCATGGTTTTGAGCCCTCCAGCTCCTCTTTTTTATTTCAACTCTCAATCTGGTCTTTACACAGCTAGCCTTTCCATTTAATATTCTGCTATGTGCATGGACCCTATGGGAACTCACAGCTACAGTTTTTCCTTTAGAGGCACTAAAATATCTAGTTGGACACTGGACAGTAAAGGAGACTCAGCCAAAGGAGATGTGTAATAAAGGGTGACTGGAATATCAGTGCAGCAAATACACCATGTGATATTTTGGGAGCGGAACCATAAATGGAAACAGCATCCACAGTGGGATAGATTGCTAGAAGTATTAGCCCCATTGTAACTCAGCTTCTTATGTGCAACTCATGACCTTTCCAAAAGTATATCTCTAGAAGTTGCAGGTTCCTGTTCAGCGAACCTCTCTGCAAATGCCCAGGCAGTCTATTGGTTCAGAATTTCTAGTAATGGGTGTTTTGTTCCACTTTTATTTATTTACCGATGTTTTGTTTTGGGGTGACCTCCTAGGCCATGCTCAGGGGCCACTCTTAGGAATATTTGACCAACCAGGATGAATGGCTCATGCTAGGTCCAAAGAATGTGTAGATGCTAGGGACCTGTAGTTGCCAGAGGCCGTGTGTGTGTGTGTGTGCCAGCACTCACAGAGGGAGAGGTGTGTAGGAGGAGCATTCAGTGCTAGAAATATAAACCAAGGTCCCAAGCATGCAAAGTATGTGCACCTCTGACCTCTGTGGTAGTATCTCCATAGCTCCTTGTCACACTTTTAGATTTCTAGTTTTTTTGATATTACTATATTCTTCAAAAGTTTATACTTCAGCTTAAATGGTCTTATCACAGGGCCGGAGTGATAGCCCAGCGGGTAGGGCGTTTGCCTTGTACGCGGGCCAACCCATGCCGGCCAGGGTTTGATTCCCGGCATCCCATATGGTCCCCCGAGCACCGCCAGGAGTGATTCCTGAGTGAAGAGCCAGGAGTAACCCCTGAGCATCGCCGGTGTGACCCAAAAAAGCAAAAAAAAAAAAAAAAAAAAAAAAGGTCTTACCACTCTCCTCTTATTCCCAGATAGCCTATTTTCTATAAGCAGTGATTTAGAGAAATTAGTTGAATAACTAGTATATTTAAAATTTGAATGTGTTGCTATTCTCTAATGAATAAATATCAAGATAGATGTTGTGTTTGTCTTCTTATTCCCTTTGTTTCCAGGGGAAGCCAATTTTTTCAGTTGATATTCATCCTGACGGGACCAAGTTCGCAACTGGAGGACAAGGTATGTTCATGAAGTAACAGGGAAACTCACAGCTCTGCTCCTTTCTCTACTTCTTTTTCCATTGAACTTAAAAAAGAGAAAATAGACTGAGTTTTCAATTGAGTATGATTGTGACTGCATTTTTACATGTGTAATTAAAATGTTTTATACAGATAGATTGGATTAAAGGTGTGTGTGTGTGTGTGCTGCATGACTGCACGTGTAACACACACTCTTTATATTTTGTAACAGGTTTATCTTTTTTAATTCCAGTTTGTTGGGCCAGTGTTAAAGTCAGTTTTGCATTCTCCAAGTCCTTGCATACTCAACAGGGAGAGTGACTGATATCCTGTGTATAAAAGGTTCAAACCCATAGAAGAACTCTAGATCCACATATTGGCTCTGGAAGCCAAGATAGAAACACTCTGGACACATTTTTACTCTGAAAATGAAGAGTGTTCATGTGTTTACAAAGATAGATAAACCCATTTTTCAGGCCACAATAGCAAGATGGTGGCACAAAAATAGCATATCCATAGAACTCAGTCCGTGGTGACTTTATACCTGCATAGGTTGATCCTCAGTCCAAGATGGGTTGGCTGCTAATGGGTTGGCTAATGAAAACCTGCTTCTGGATCATGCAGAGAAGCTGGTAAATAAAGATGAGGCCTTGATTTCCTTATTGCAGGCTATATTGGAGCATTATCCCACAGCCTTACCTAGGGGCTCTGGACTTAGATGGAGGACCTCTTTTCTCCTCACCCACCAGAGGTAGCATACCTTTATACCCTTTAAAGAGGATAATTTTACATAATGGCAGGGAGGTCATTTCAGGTATGCTTTATAATTTTGACAGATCCATTTCAAGTCATTGATTTGTACCTCAATAAAAGTTAAATATTGATTTCTGGTCCATGGTTCTTTTCATAAAGTCAAGTTAATCTCTATTACTAAGTCCGTGATTTTTTATTTTATTTTATTTTATTTATTTATTTTTCTTTTTGTGGGAAGGGCTTACCAGGTAGTGCTCAGGCTTGTTTCTGGCTCTGTGTTCAGGGATCACTCCTAGTAGTACTCAGGTAGGGATCAAACCAATATCTTAACCTACTGTACTATGCCCCCAGTATGCATAAATCTAGTTTTTTGATCCACATCAGTATTTAATATTTGATTCTTTTTCTGTAACATATATTAGTAATTAAAATTTAACCTTATCTGATAAAGTCAATTATTTATGCAAAAAAAAAAAAAGTTCTGCATCTTATAATTAATTCATCAGTGTCAAATTTCTTTTCTTGAATATGGTGCTGTTTCTGCTCCTTCATTCCAGGACAGGATTCTGGGAAGGTTGTGATCTGGAATATGTCTCCAGTCCTCCAGGAGGATGACGAGAAGGATGAAAATATTCCCAAGATGCTTTGCCAGATGGACAATCACTTAGGTATTACAGAGTGGCCCTTTGCAGGCTTTACGTGTTGGCAGAATGCCCAAGGTTAGCACATGTGTTTGTAATTAGAAAGCTAAGCCCCCGTGCGGCGCTAACTCCCCTCGGCCTGCTGTCTGAAGGCACAGATGTTGGCTGCACACCTGGGTGAGTTATTCGGCAGAAGACTCGGCCCGCCCACAGAACCATCTTTGGACAGTCTGCAGGTACCTCTGGTGATTTCCTGCTCATGAGTCGTTACTGCCTGATTCCATGGGGCTTTGGGGCCAGCAACCTGGAAAGCAGTAGGGTTCTGGGGAAGGGTGTAAAAAACAGCTCAACAAAATGTCTTAGATTGCCAGTGTATCACTCTTAGACCCCCTCCCATGCCCCATGCCCCTTTGACCATTAGACAGTACTGTAGTATCCCTCCCTGCTTTAGGACCTAGTTTCCACCCTGTTCTGTGAGGGTAACTACGTCATTCTGGTTTCCAACCTAGCTCTCTCCCCTGAGATGTTTCATTAACGATTGCTTCCTTCCTTTTATGTGTGTTCTGACTTTCCAACATGCTTCTCAGAGTCCTACCAGCAGCACAAAGTCACTCACAGACCATATGTAGGCCACTACTAGCAGTTGTTCTTTGTATTTCCGGGTATCCACAGGTTACTACAGAATCAATCAATTTGCTGTGCTCACAAGTTTGGCAAATACGAATTTCAAAGGGCTAACAGAATGAAGCCAGAACTTTGTATGAAACCAGACTGCTTTCCTGAAAGTTCTGGAAAAAGCATCTTAGGTTTTTGGGGGGTCCTGGATCCCACCCAGCAATTCTCAGGGATTACTTCTGGCTCCACACTCAGGAATTACTCCTGGTGGTGCTTGGGGTACCATATGGGATGCCGGGAATCAAACGAGGGTTCATTCTGCTGCGTTCAAGGCAAACGTCCTGCCTTCCAGACTATCATTCCGGCCACACATCTTAGCCTGTTTAGTACATGCTTCATGTCAAGTGTAATCCCCTTTCAAAAATACATGTCTTTGTTCTTTTAGAAGTAATGAGATTTAGTTGTCACCAGTTTTTATGGAAATAAGCTTCCTTCTGTTGACTTTATCATTATCGCTAACAATTCTTAGGGATTGTTAGCCTTTTCACCTCCAGATGATAGTCTGGTAAAATTTGAATGGAACAACGGCAGATTAGTTCTTAAATTTGTTCTTCTGGGGCTCTCACACAGTAGAAGACTTTAGAAGATTAAGTAAATTAAAATTTACCTTTGCATCTTGCCAAACTCTACATAGAGCAAATGGGCGTTACTATTGGATTTTCATCACCCTATTTTTTTTTTCTTCCCAGCATGTGTGAACTGTGTGCGGTGGTCAAACAGTGGGATGTATTTAGCTTCTGGGGAGATGACAAACTGATTATGGTGTGGAAGCGGGCTACGTAAGCATCATTTTCCTTTTCTTCACATTTTATTCTTAGAAGCTTCTTTACTGATCTTTATCATAGTCCTGGTACTGTGAAGTGTCCGGAGTGCCGACTTCTTAAGGAGCAGAAAGCACACGTAGACTATCAGCAGCTGGGGTTATTGGAGGAGACCGCCCACCTGCTTTGTAGCTGCACTGTCCCCTCACATGGGTGCAGGATTTCCACCTGAAAAAGGATTAATCCTTTCCAGAGCTCATGTTGGTGGATTTTTTTATTTTGTTCTTCAAATGAAAGATGAAGGGCTTTAATTGAATCTGTTGCTGATCCAGAGCTACTCTTCTTGCCATTCGCCTCGTGCTCTGTCAGCCACATTCTGGGACAACAAGGACCTCCCTGGAAAGACCCAGCTCTGTACCCACAATAAACCAATCATTATCTGGAAATTTTCTTTAAACCTAAGCAGTGGGTCATGAAGCTCTTTCTACAACTGTTCCCTAGGGGACACTGGGAGTTATTCAGGCTGTGGAATCAGATCTGCTCAGCCAGAGTGGTCCTCTGCCCATGGCTTCATAAGCACAAGTGACATGTCTCTTGTGGTCCACTCAGCAGCCTCCACAAGCTCTTTTTTGGGTTTGTGAAGTGTCATTCTATGGAACTAGGGATCTTTTAACAGTTCATATGTCAAGAGCTAGTTATTTATAGTTCTAGTGATATCTTTGCCTAAGGTAGACAGAGGCATTCAGTTCATTTTTAAGGGCTTAAAAAATGCTTCTATTGCTTTATCTGATATAAATATTGTATTTAATATACAATTTAGAAATCAAAAAAAATTATTTTTTTTCTTTCTGGGTCACACCTGGCAATGCTCAGGGGTTACTCCTGGCTCTGCACTCAGGAATTACTCCTGGCAGTGCTTGGGGGACCATATGGGATCCCAGGGACCAAACCTGGGTTGGCCACATGCAAGGCAAACACCCTACCTGCTGCATGCAAGGCAAACACCCTGCTTGCTTTGCTGCCCCTCCGCCCCCAAAAATTAAAATTTTTAAGCAGCAGTCTTACCATAAAATCTATGGTTAATATTTTGGTAATATTTTTACGTGTCCTGATCCATTTTTCATGTATAGATGATATCTATATTATGTGTATAATTTTTTTCTTTACCTAAGTCATACTGTTATAGATCTGGGTCTCCTTTCATTTTATTATATATTATAAACATTTTCCATGCTGTCACAAGATTTATGATGTCAGTATAGTATTTCATCAAGTGCATGAATCACAATTTGCCTAACCAGCCCCTATTCAACAATTCCATGCATTCCAGCCCTTGTCTGCTTTTACTTCAGTCTGTTTGCTATGATAACTCATGCTGCAGGGAGCAGCTCTGTTCAGTGCCTGGAGCATTCCTGGAATGCCTTTCTGACTCTTCTTTCACACAGGTACATTGGCCCCAGCACCGTTTTTGGTTCCAGTGGCAAGCTTGCCAATGTGGAGCAGTGGCGATGCCTCTCAATTCTTCGGAGTCACTCAGGCGGTGAGTGGGTCTGCCTTTGGGGTGGGCAGCCCCGCAGCTATCTGAGATTAGTAGTCCTTTAAAACCTTGTAGTAGCCCTGGATCTGGGTTGTACCTCCTGATCACCATCACTTATACAGCCTGCCGGTCCATAGGTCTGTGCAGTCACTGACCCTACTGCCCGCCTCTAGCTGTATTCACTGCCCCACTCTTACCCTCATGGGGTGTATGTTTATATCTTTAATGTAGAACTCCCCACGTTTTGCTGTTTATCCTGGTGAACACTACCTTCATTACCTTCATCAGTGGATCACCAAGTCTGTAAGCACACTTTATTTATTCCACAGAAACTCACACAGAGGAACCTAATGAAGTTTTATAGTTGACTTTGAATGTGTTTGCAAGATTTTTTTATATAAACTTGGTATGAAGAGATATTTAACTGATTTGGACTGGAGAAGAGGAAGGTCAATTATTAGCAACTAATGCCATTTGTTTTACACTTGGTTAGATGTCAAGAAGTACTAGAATGTATACAATTTAGGTTGACCTCAGAAGAACTGGTTTAGCCTCAAAATGACACGAAGGGTTTCCCACACAGAGGAAAGCAGAATCAAGAAAGGATTGGCGTTGTTGGCAGCATTTTACTGCTGCTGGAGTGGGTAGGCTGAGTGTATAGAGACCAAGTCGTGGAAGTCTCATTTCCCCTGTTGCTTAGGGTAGCCTTTATCATGAGGCCGGAATAGGGAACCATTTAAATCTCTAAAATATAAGAGGTAGGTCATTCTGTCAGCTGTTTGAAAAGAGTAGGTTTCAGTGGTTCAGACGAAAACTACACAGGTGGGGCTGGAGCTATAGTACAGTGGGGAGGGTGTTTGCCTTGCATGCAGCCGTCCTCGTTTAATTCGTGGCATCCCATATGGTCCCCCAAGCACTGCCAGGAGTAATTCCTGAGTGCAGAGCCAGAAATAACCCCTGACCTCCCCCTGCCCCCCTCTCCCCAAATGAACATTGCACAGACCTGATTTGAGATTGAGAGGAGCAGAATGATCTGGGAAATTCTTAGGAAGACGCAAGGAAAGGGATGAGGGAGATTCCTAACTGGGTAGCTTCTGGTATGCTCTTTTGGAAACAATAAACATAGCATTCTTATGGGAATGAATCCCACTTCTTTATGGAATGTCCCAAATTTGAAGGGAGTGAAGAGAATGTCAAAGAGTTTATTGGAATTGAGACTGGCGCTCTGAGGGAAGGTGGATCAAGAGTGAAAGATTTAGAACACACAGACTATAATTCATTGGCAGTACATGCTCAGCTAAACTCTGCAGATATGCAGAGTTAAAGGTAGCCAAACCCACCTTTTGGTGACCACAGATTGGTTTCACATATCTCAAATTCACATATTAATCTGAAATTGAATATCAAAGTAGCATTTTGGTATCACTGTATCACTGTCTTCCCATTGTTCATCGATTTGCTCGAGGGGGCACCAATAACATCTCCATACCCTGTCGCAAGCAAATGTAGCTCAAAGGAATCTGCTTGCTCCAGGGACAGGAAGAGCCTCAAACCATTCTTCAGGTCCTGGAAATGAGGTCCATAATTGTTACTAGTTTTTTGCATATCAAATAAAACACGGGTAGCTTGCCAGGCTCTGCGGTGTAGGTAGTATACTCTCAGTAGAAGGCTCTCATCTTGAGCATTTACTGATGAAACTTAAAGGGAAAAAAAAAGAAAAAAAGAAACTTAAAGGGGAAAGATCAGGTTTTCTCTTGGGTGGAACTCTGAGGAACTATGGGGTCTAGATGTTGAGAATGACTAACTGCATGATGTGTGGGTTGCTCTGGCTTCTTGCTAGGCTTACTGGGATGTCGGGTATCAGTTAGGACCTGCCTAGAACTGTATACAGTGTATAAATATGAAAGATCCTGGGAAGGACCTGATCCTAAAATCAATACTATCTAAGAATGTCTCATTTTGGCGTTGTCATAATAAAATGTGTTTCTTACTTCACTAATTCTAGCTGTTTTCACTGCAGTCTTAATATGTTCCTCAAACTTGGTGCATCTATCTATGAGGGTGTTCAAGCATGGAGTGAGGCCTTAATCAGGACTTCATGAGGCTTCTGATCTAACCTGAGTGGTAGGCAAAGGCATAATCTCATCTTTCCTCTTGGCTCTCTACCCTTTCATACTCCCTTACCAGGGGAGTTCCTTTGCCAAATACGGCTCCCTTTCTTCATTGTGCCATTCCTTAATCAGTATTAGGTAGTATAAGGGCAGGTAGAATCATTAAAGAAGAAAAAGTCAATGAAAGATCAGAAATAATGGGGCCGGAGTGGTAGCACAGCGGGTAGGGTGTTTTTGCCTTGCACGGGCCAACATGGGTTTGATCCCCAGCATCCCATATGGTTCCCTGGGCACTGTCAGGAGTAATTCCTGAGCGAAGAGCCAGGAATAACCCCTGAGCATTGCAGGTACGACCCAAAAAAAAAAAAAAAGGTGACTACATAGCATTTAGTCTTTGAAAGCAAAATGTTAAAAAATAATTAACATACCACAATTTTTAAAACATCTGCAGATAGCTTGTGTACCTTGATATTCAGAATTTTTTTTTTACTTTGGTTTTGTTTTTGGGCTACACCCAGTTATGCTCTGGGCTAGCTTCTGGCTCTGCACTCAGATCATTCAAGGTGCACCCATATGGGGTGTTAGGGGTGAAACCAGGTCTGCTGCGTGCAGAGCAAGTACTCTAGTCACTATAGTATATCAGTCTGACCCTATAGAGATTCTATATTCTGTCAGTGTGGTTGACTTATTCTACCTTCCATTTATATCTAGCCACATGATCCAGGCTGGGTGCTAAGACTGGTTGGTAACTAGAGAATTTCGAGTCATGGGTCCCTGTCCACAGCTATAGTTCTAGGTTTGAACTGGCCTAGATTGTAACAGGGTGTTTGCTATGGTAAATTCCTGGCATAGACTGTAACACAAAATCAAGTGTACATTTTGGTGACCCAGGAACTTGATCTTAATTGCATAACCTCTGTTATATCGTTGAGTCTGAGTGGGCTTGAACGTGACTGAGATTTATGATTATGAGCATTCAGTGATGCTTGTGAGTCAAGTTTAAGTTGGCCTGAGCAGCAATCAGGGGCTGAGGTCCCTGGCAGCCACGAGACCTCTATCAATGCAATCCTGGGTGGTGGCTAGGGAATGTTTAGTCTTGGACTTGGCCCTCAGTTGTTCTAACTAATAGTAAAAAGTTACCACACCAGAGCTGAGAATGGAGTCTGGTTATGGGACAGCAAGAAGCATAGCAGGCAGTGGAGCCCCTTTTCTGACTGGTTATACTTAGAAGGCCATTGGGTGCTTTCTGTATATAGAGGTATGGCTTGCTTACTAGCACTCAGATGTCGCCTTATAGACTAGGTTCATTTGCCTGCTGAGGTAAGCACGCTTTGTAATTGTCATTCAAACAGCTAGTTCTGCTGTTTGCTAGCTGGGGCTCTCAGGAATTTGTAGAGAATCTGTTACTATGGATACAGATTCAATATGGCATCTACCAGTACTGCTGCTGTCAGCAAAGTTGAGAGATATCATCAGTATTGTGCCTGCCAATTAAATTCAGAAACTTCTGCACCTTAAAGGAAATGATCACCAGGATACAAAGATAGCCCATGGAATGGGAGAAATTATTTACTCAACACTCATATGATAAGGGGGTTAATATAAAAGATATAAAAGGCACTGTTAGAACTTTACAAGAAAAATTCATTCAGCCCAGCCAGAAAATGGAGAGACTAGATGACCAGAGACTTCCTCAAAGAAGAAATACAAATGCCAAAAGACAAACGATTAGTGATTTTCATCAGGGAGATGCAAATTCGAACAAGATATCTTGCCACAGAGACTGGCACACATCTAAAAGAACAAAATCAACCAATACTGGTGTGGGGTGTGGGGAGAAAGGGACTCTACATTACTGCTGGTGGGAATGTCTATTGGCTTAGCCTTTCTGGAAAGCAATATGAATGTTCCAAAAAACTCTGGAAATTGAGCTTCCATTTGTCCCAGCAACCCCACTAGACTGTACCCAAAAACAAAGTGGAGAAAAGGCATTGACATCCCTATGTTCGTTGTAGCATTATCTACAGTAGCTAAAATCTGGAAACAACCAGTGTATCAAAGAATAGATGGCTGAATTACAGAACTATGGTGCATATACACAATGGAGTATTACTTGGCCAAAGGAAAAGTTAAAGCCATGAAATTTGCTGTTCCATGGAGGGACCTGCATGGTATCATGCTGAGTGAAATGAGTAAAAGGGAGAGAGATGGACACAGAATAGTCCCTGTCATGCAGGGCATAAGGAAACATAATGGTGGAATAACAAGACAGTGGAAACAAATACAGTGATACCAAAGTCAATGGAAGGAAACAAAGAATGTGAAAAATAGTATTCTTTAGGAAACATGGCACTTGAAGGGGATTGAGGATAGGTCAGGAAGGGAACAACGTCTCTATGGTGGAGGCAAGCATTAAACGGGAGGAAGTGGTGCTAAAAGGTGGTAAAGTATTATGTATGAAACCCTGTCAGCAACAGTACTGTACATCACATTGTGACTCTGTGTGTGTGTGTGTGTGTGTGTGTGAGTGTAATTTTATTTTTTTTTTTGAAAGGGGCCTCTAGTAGAAGCTGACTGGTAAATGGGAAGCAAATGGAGATTGGGGGACATTGGTGGAAGGAAGTGAGCACTGGTGAAGAGATCAGTGTTGAATCATTGTGAACCTGAAATCCAGTCATGAATAGCTTTGTAACTTCATGGTGACTGAAATTTTTTAGTAAAATGTAAATAAATAAAATGGTGCTTACCAATGACTTTAACCCCTGCTTACACCGAAATTTTGCCTCCCTTTCCACTGTTGTAAACATAGGGTCATAGGATTGGGGTGCTGAGTGTTGGTAGCAGCTTCCTCCCCACTGCTC
The DNA here is from genome assembly GCA_021461705.1 of Cryptotis parvus. Classification (NCBI taxonomy): domain Eukaryota; kingdom Metazoa; phylum Chordata; class Mammalia; order Eulipotyphla; family Soricidae; genus Cryptotis; species Cryptotis parvus. The sequence goes on along the minus strand of JAJIBD010005651.1, from coordinate 72,570 downwards.
TCCAAGGTATTTCTGCACCTCAGAGATTTTCTGATTGTAACATGTTGTCCCAGCAGTAGAAATTCTTTCTTGGCAAGGGCATGTCTTTGCAGTGAATCCTTTTGTTCAGCAGTGCTTTAGGTCTGTTTCTCCAGCTTAACCAAGTTTTGGTGTAGTTTTGCTGTGATTTGGTCATCCTGGCCCTGGTGCTCCTTAAACTTTTTTTTTTTTTGCTTTTTGGGTCACGCCCGGCAATGCTCAGGGGTTACTCCTGGCTCTGCACTCAGGAATTACTCCTGGCGGTGCTCGGGGACCATATGGGATGCCGGGATCGAACCCGGCCGGCATGAGCCGGCGCGTGAAAGGGAAACGCCCTACCCGCTGGGCTATCGCTCCGGCCCCTCCTTAAACTTTTTTATGAAAAAAAATTTTTTTTTTCTTTTTGGGTCACATCTGGCAATGTTCAGGGGTTCCCCCTGACTCTGCACTCAGGAATTACTCCTGGTGGTGTACAGGAGACCATATGGGATGTTGGGGATCAAACCCCCGGTCAGCCATGTGCAAGGCAAATGCCTCTACCCAATAGACTATCACTCCAGCCCCAAAACATTTTTAAATAGTGGAAAGAAATAATTAAAGGCCTGGTTTATTCCCAAATTAGTATCATATAACAAACATTTAAATACCTGTTCCAAGTTCTGCTCCTCTTTCAGGGAGTTTATGTTCTTTAAAGAGACAGATATCTAATCCTGTAAGAAACTGAAAGATAAGTCTTGGGAGCAAAGTTTGGTGGAGTGCCATTTTTCTCTCTGAAATAAACAATCTTTTATTTAGGCACTATGATATACAAAGGTTTTTTTTTTGTTTGTTTGTTTGTTTGTTTTTTGCTTTTTTGGGTCACACCCGGCAATGCTCAGGGGTTTCTCCTGCCTCTGCACTCAGGAATTACTCTTGGCGGTGCTCAGGGGGACCATATGGGATGCCGGGATCGAGCCCTGGCCTGCATCGGCCGACCGTGCAAGGCAAACGCCCTACCCGCTGGGCTATCGCTCCGGCCCCAGATTTACAAAGATTTTAATAACAGTTTTGAGAATATGAGATGGAATTGAAGGGACAGCCATTTATATATTCAAAGAACTTTGCAAGTAAAGTGAACAGGGCAATGCCAGGGGACTGCTGGCAGCTGTGGCAGAGGTACTGAATGGGGATGGGGTGAGCAGGAGCAGGGTCTTCCGGAGTATTCTGAGGACTTGTCTCTGACTGAGCCGCAAAGAAAGGCTCAGGTTTTTTTTTTAATTTTATTACACCACTTTTAGACATACAATTGCAAGATGCTCATGCTTGAGTTTTGATTTTTTTTTTTTTTTTTTTTTTTTTTTGCTCTTTTGGGTCACAGCCGACAATGCTCAGGGGTTTCTCCTGGCTCTGCACTCAGGAATTACTCCTGGCGGTGCTCGGGTACCATATGGAATGCCGGGATCGAACCCAGGCCAGCAGAGGCCGGCCGCGTGCAAGGCAAACGCCCTACCCGCTGGACTATCGTTCCGGCCCTCAAGTTTTGATTCTGCAGTGTTCCAACACCCATCCCTCCACCCGAACCCATCTCCCATCACCAGTGTCCCCACCTCCCTCCCCCCTCCCACACCCCAACTACTTGGCGGCTTCTGTATGTCTTTTCTCTCCTCTATCTCTCCCTCCCGCCTACCAGAAAGGCTCAGTTTTAAGCAGAAGAGTAAGCAGAAGGAGGCCTGTGGCATTTGTATAGAGTACATAGTGGAAGGTGAGTGAATGGTGGTGCTAAAAGCAGAACTAGGAGGCTAGTAAGGAAGCTATTGAAATTAGGTGAGAGACAGTTGTAGTTTGGATCTGGGGAAAAATATATGTAAGTCAGGAGATGTAATCAGATTCAGATTCCCTGACTGATGATACATGAATTATTTAGGTGATAGAGAAATTAGGACCGCTTCCTAGCTATGGTCTGAATATGAAAAGGATGGGTTTTGTCCCCTGAGATGGAAGGTTTGTGAGTAGAATCTAAAGAGAAAAACTCTAAAACAAGTCTTTAGGGAGAAAATGATGTTCACATGTGTGAATTTACGGTAAAAATCAACAGTAACTCCAAGGAGGATCTAGACAAAAAAATGAAAGAAAAAAAACCTGTAAGTGAAATACTCAAGGACAGAAATGGAACAGAAATGTTTGCTGAGGGAGATACTTAGGAGTTGAGTTTTGCATTGCCGAGCAGTAGTTGGTAAGTGACCTGCTCTGTTAACGTTAATTCAGGTATTGAGTCCTTACTGTAGAGGAGTGGTGTAGATGGTAGAAGGTCAAGAGTGAGTCTACAGATGACTAGAAAGATGAGAACAACCAAAAGAGGCCTAGATGAAGAGCCCAGTAAAGATAGCTGAGAAAGTATTTGAAGGACAGAATGAGCAATACATCATATGTTACGTGAAGGCTGAGTGAATACTGACAATTGACCATTGGAGGTCCCTGTAGGTTAGAGAAGTCACTGTATCATACATGTTGGTGTAGTTGGTATAGTTGGGTGAATGCCTAATTGAGGGTGCTCAAGAAAGACCAAAGGGAGAATGACGTTGGATTGAATGGGTTGGTTTTTGTCTGGTACAAGTGAAGGCACAGGAAAATAAAAGGAAACATCTCTTTTTTTTTTTTATTTTTTTATTTTTTTATTTTTTTTTTTTTTTTTTTCTCTTTTTTTTATTTTTTATTATACCACAGTGAAACATACAATTACAAAGGTGTTCATAATTGGTTCTTGGTAATACAGTATACCAGCACCCATCCCTCCACCAGTGCCCCATTTCCACCACCAATGTACCCCACCCCCTCCTGCCCACCCCCCATGCTGCCTTAATAGCAGGTACCCCAGTTTCCTCTCTTTCTCTCTCTGTCTCTCTCTCTGTCTCTGCATCTCTCTCCCTCTTCTTTTACACATTGTGGCTAGCCCTGCAGGTATTTAGAGTTTATCACTTAAGTCTCTTTGTGTATATTCAATGGTGAGTTTTAATCTGCCATTACCATTTCCCACATTTAGTAAAACACTGGTATCTATTTATGTCGTATTAATGAATGCAGTCATTCTATATCTGTCCTTTTCCTTCTGACTAATTTCACTCAGCATGATAGTCTCCATGTCCATCCATTTGCAAGTAAATTTCATAATTTCATAAAAGGAAACATCTCGATAAGGAGACAGATGGTGAAAGAACCAGCACTGATGTGCCTGGCAAACTGAAAGAACTGTTGGAGTTGAGAGTGACCTGAAAGCACCGAGTTGATGGACATGTAGAGAGCTAGAATTGAGACCAAGGAGAGACTGCAGTGATTTGTCAGGGAGGGTCATTGCATGACAAAGTGAGTGACTGGTTGAAGAAATGGAAGCCAGGGTCACAGAAGAATGTGGCAGAATTTAAGGAGCCAAGAGCCTTGGTCCTTTAAAAAACCACCCTCTTGGAATTACCAATAATGAGGACAAAGAGTTAATGAGAATAACAGTAATAGGAAGTTTAACTTTTCTAGCATGGGGATGTGGACGTGGGGTGAGGTAGAACTTGGTGCTTTGGATATATGTAGATCTGCAACAAGGAAGAAAAGAGTGGGCGAGAAGATGGCACAAAAGGCTGGAGCACACATTTTGCTTGTGCGAGTTCTAAATTCAATTCCCAAAACCACGATTCCCCCAGCCACCGCCCCAACACACACCACCTTCCTCCTCCTACAAAGGGGGAAAAAGGAGTGGTAGAATCTGAAGAGAGAGCCTCTAAAACAAGTCTTTAGGAAGAAAATGATGTTCACATGTGTGAATTTACAGTAAATAGTAACTCCAGGGAGGAAAAAAAGAAAACAAAAAAAAAAAAACCTATCAGTGAAATACTCAGATTTCTATTCCTTTGTTCCCTTTTTCCTTCCAGGTTTTAAATTATGTTCAGTAACTAGGGACTAGAGAGGTGGTATAGTGGGTACAGCACTTGCCTTGCACACAGCTGACCCTGGTTCAACTCCCAGCATCTCATATGGTCCCCCAGCACACCAGGAGTGATATCTGAGCACAGAGACAGGGGCCATCCCTGAGTACAGCCCTGTATGGCCCCCTCAAAAAACCCAAAAATGAAATGGAAACATCTTCAGTTGTAGCTCAATTTTTTCACATATTTGTGTAATTCTGCTGTATATGTACTCTACACTGTTTTTAGTATTCTAATGGCCACCATGATCTTGAGATTGGTTTTGCTATGCATTTCCTGTCATTGAGAGCAATCTCTACCATAAATATTGTAACAATGAGTTTCATCTGGGTTCATTTTTATGCTAATAAGCATGATTATGTGTTCAACATTTGGTAAGCTTTAAGACTAATGTTCCAAAGTGGGATTCTGAACAGAATACTTGTAGGATGCTTTTCAAGACTTAATAATATGTCAATGAGCAAAAAGTTAATTTCAAATCTTCCCTATTAGCTAGAGGTTATTTTTTTCCCCATCTAACTAACTTATTAAATATACCTTTTGACTTTTACTTCAGTTAGCAAAAGTGAAGGTTTTTCATCTACCTAGAATTGTCTCCTAGGACTACTTTGTTTTTTGCGGATTTTTGTTTTGTTTTGTTTCTGGCACACTTGGCAGTGATCAGGATTTACTCCTGGATCTGTGCTTAGGGATCACTTCTGATGGGATCAGGGGAGCCATAAGAGGTGGCAGGGATCGAGCCCTGGTCAGCCACATGCAAGGCAAGTGCTTTTCCCTCTGTACTATTACTCCGGCTCCTATCTTTTGTCTCTTGGGAAGTCTCTTGTATAGTGGGTTTAATAAACAGAAATGCTGTGCTTTAAAAATAAGAACCTCTGCACCTAAATGCTTATAGTACAAAAAAAGGCAAACAGGGACAGGCAAGAATTTTACTCAAATAACCACGCCCTACACAGAAATGTTAGCAGGAAACCCAGAAGAGATGTGATTTTATTAGCAATTACAATGCAATATTAGCAGTGTAATACAGCATTAGCTTCAAGTTTGTCCAGTTTACTTCATTGTAACTTTATGTAATAAAAACTCCTGGGGAATGGGGGAGGGGAGGCGGTTGTTTTCAGGGCTACACTTAGCTCTGTGCTCAGGGGTCACTTCTGGCGCCATTGTCATGTTGATGCCTTGGTTTGTGTTTGGCAATATGCTGCAGCTGTCTCTCATATTACTCACAATCACCTTTTGAAGATTAGCTCTTAATCTGTACTTTACACATGTGAAAATTAAGTTACAAATGAACACGATTCCATTTGGGGCATCCTTCATGGAGAGATGTTTCAGGAACGTATTAGAGATGATTTGCTTTTTTGGGTCACACCCGGCAATGCTCAGGGGTTTCTCCTGGCTCTACTCTCAGGAATTACTCCTGGCAGTGCTCTGGGGACCATATGGGATGTAGAGGATCGAACCCGGGCCGGCCTGGGCAGGCCGCATGCAAGGCAAACGCCCTACCCGCTGGGCTATCCCTCCGGCCCCTAGAGATGAAATTTTAGTCCTTCATAAAGAAGCTTTGGTACATCTACACAATGGAATACTATGCAGCTGTTAGGAAAAATGAAGTTATAAAATTTGCCTATAAATGGATGGACGTGGAGAAGATTATGTTGAGTGAAATTAGCCAGAAGGAGAGAGACAGATACAGAATGACTGCATTTATCTGCATAACATAAATATATATGTACATATTATGATACCAATATCCCAGGTCAAGTGAAACATATATCAGGAGGTCTTGTCAAAGGTGGAAATTATCACAAACATGTGGGAGTCAGAGCTAGGTAAGACAGAAATGGAACAGTGTGCTAACAATTGTCGAGGGTACTAATGCCAACCTAGAACTGAGCATTAAATAGAGGCAAAAGGATATACATGACAACCTTTTAATGTATGTTCTGTAATCCATAGTCTGGAAGGGAAGGAAAAGAGAAAGAGAGAAAGTGAAAGAAATAAAGAACCTGCCATGGAGGAGGGCTGGGGGATGGGGGAGGGAACCGGGACGTTGGTGGTGGGAGATGGGCACTGGTGGCGGGATGGGTGCTGGAACACTGTATGACCAAAACCCAAATATGAGCTTTTAATTGTATATCTTTGTAATTGTAAAAATAAAAAAATTAAAATAAAAAAAATAGGCAAAAAAAAAAGAAATTTTAATCCTTCAATGTTTGAGTAGAAGGAACTGAAGGTTTAGTTAAGTCGGCACCTTTTGAGCACTGACTTCATACGTTCTTCTGAGGCAGTGCCAGCATTGCCCAAAGAGCTCTCAGTAAATTTAGAGGAGCAATGAAGCCACAGTCAATTTAGAGAAGCAAACACTGTGGGACCGAGAAGCCAACTAAGGGCCTCAGGCTCAGGTGTCAGAGCTGGGATTGCAACAACTGGGTGTCATGTATCCTCAGTGGCGTAGTCTGTAAATGGATGGAGAGAGGTAGTGGGACCAGTTACATGCCTTAAAATTTTATAAGCAACCATTCGTGGGAGGGGGAGAAGATTAGTTTGGGACATTTTCCAGATTGGTTTAAAATTAAAGTATTGTGATAGTCCTTAGTAAAGTCTCCTTGGACATGAGAATACCAGGTACTGCCAGCATAGCGGGCAGAAAAGAGTGGTGCTGTGTCCCTTTTTGCCAACTATACAAGTGAAAGACTCACCACCAGTTCTGTCTTCCAGATGTGATGGACGTAGCCTGGTCTCCCCATGATGCCTGGCTGGCTTCATGCAGTGTCGATAACACCGTTGTCATCTGGAATGCTGTGAAGTTTCCAGGTCTGTCGATACATTAGCAGGTTGGCCTCTCTCCTTTTGTCTAGTGTCAGGTAGAGTTTCACAATGAACAGGGATTCTTGAGTCTTGTCAGGAACTTCGTTCTAGTTTTCTTTATAATGTTTTAAATTTTAAAAAGCTTATAGTTTTAAAAAATGATAACCACCTATTTGGGGTATAACAAATACCAAAGGGCAACAGAAATCGAGAACAGGGCAGGGAGAGGGGGGCAGGATTAAGGTGAAGAGGAGACTCTGGAACAGTGGTCGTGGGAAGTGGGCACTCTGCAGGGAGGTTGTGGTAAGGGATTGTGTTAGGCATAGACCCCTGTCATTCACAGTATTGTAAACAATAGTGGCTAAGTTAAAATTTAAAATATATAAATTAAAAAATAACCAGTTACAGACCTGGGTGTGGCACAGATTATGAGGGTTGGTACATAAGTTGTTGGGTCGGGGCCTCTGCCCAGTTTGTTCTCAGCTTGCCCCAGCAGTTCTGCACATGTTGTGCCTTCACCTCTCTCTGTGTCCTGACAGTCCCCTCCTCACCCCCAGACGATACACACACTTGCTTCTGTGGGATGGCTTCTCATTCCTGGGCTGTTAGCATAGTGATCTTCTCTGTGAAGCCCTGAGCTGTTGCAGGCTAACAAATCCAGTTGTAATGGACTAATTTTTCTAATTAAGATGTTTAGAATGGGGCCAGAATAATAGCACAGTGGGTAGGGTGTTTACCTTGAATACGACCAACCCAGGTTCGGTGCCTTGTATCCCATATGTTCTCCCGAGCTCCGCCAGGAGTAATTCATGAGTGCAGAGCCAGGAGTAGCCCCTGAGCATTGCCAGGTGTGACCCAAAAGCCAAAAAAAAATAAGATGTTTAGAGTCAACATAGAAGAAATAACCTGCTGTTTACAGCTAGGAAACTACTTTCCATATGCCTGACCAGTATCTGGGGCAGGAATTGTTGAGTCATTTTCTCTTTATAAGCTCCTAGCATTTGTGGAGACACTGGATCTGGCTATAGAGAGTAGTTTTAGAGGTTCACCAATGTCTCATTTGGATTACTAATATCTAGGAGATAGTGTCTCACACAGCTTTATCCTCAGTGTTGACTTAGAACTCACTAATACCCAGTCTCTTGACATGTCAGGCCTTTAGTGAGAAATAACAGAAAGGTTTACATCAGAAGTATTGATGTCACAGCTGGTATGGTCATAGACTTCTGACCTGAATGGGCAATCCCAACAGTGTCAACAGCTGCTGACAAGGTAAGGGGGCAGAATTCAGCTCTGACCCAAGTGTAAGTCCTTGGCTGCCTTCTTCTTCAGGTCATGTACACCTTCAACTTACCAAGTTTTAGCTGGAGGGAAATCGAGAAGCCTGCCTTCTTTTGAGCAGTCATTTCTGCCTCAGTAGAATCAAACACATTTACTTGTCCCCAGAGTGGGGCTGATAAAGGGAATTTCCTGAAGTCTCTGTCCTTGGCTAGCCATTCCAGGGCCTGTGGATTGTAGCTCATGTTTCTGTATGATGTTATTACTATCTTCTTTGTAATACCTTTCCAATTTCTTGTTTTTCTTAACAGAAATTCTAGCTACACTGAGAGGTCATTCTGGCTTGGTTAAAGGGTTGACTTGGGACCCTGTTGGTAAATACATTGCCTCTCAAGCTGATGACCGCAGCCTAAAGGTATGGAGGACTCTAGATTGGCAGTTGGAGACCAGCATCACCAAACCTTTTGATGAGGTAATAAGACTACCTAGAGAGCTATCTTAACAGCCTTGGCATCTGTGCACAAAACAGCCAGTGTCTGAACCTAGTGGGTGAATACAGTGTACAGGGCCTGGTCAGGGTTCTCCAGGACACTGAGAATCCGACAATGAAAAACTCCAACACTCTTGTGTACCACTTTGAAATTGAAATCAATTTATAGGTTTTTTTTTTTTTTTTTGTTTGTTTGTTTTTTTTTTGGCTTTTTGGGTCACACCCGGCGATGCTCAGGGGTTACTCCTGGCTCTGCACTCAGGAATTACTCCTGGCGGTGCTCGGGCGACCATATGGGATGCCGGGATCGAACCCAGGCCGGCACAGGCCGGCTGCGTGCAAGGCAAACGCCCTACCCGCTGGGCTATCGCTCCGGCCCCTATAGGTTTTTAAACTGAAGAGAGCCTTGGAGAGGCTCTCACACTTTTGTGTCACACAGAGATGGGTAAAACTAGGGCCTTGTTGGAGTTGGTAGTATAATTTTCAGAACATACAGAGGCCAGTTGGCACGAGTGTCTTGCGCATTATTTTACTGTGTCTTCTGTTACTCGAATACTTATTTTATATGGGATCAGCGTGTAGCATCACTGTATTCATTAAATATTGAATGCCCACCATTTATCTATCCATGCTGGTTACAGGAAATGAAAGTGCACTGAGGTAGAGTCTCCTTTGAAGCTTAGAAACAAGGGAGAGGGGCCGGAGCAATAGCCCAGCGGGTAGGGCGTTTGCCTTGCACGCGGCCGGCATTTGCCGGCCCGGGTTCAATCCCGGCATCCCATATGGTCCCCCGAGCACCGCCAGGAGTTATTCCTGAGTGCAGAGCCAGGAGAAACCCCTGAGCATTGCCAGGTGTGACCCAAAAAAAAAAAAAAAAAAGAAACAAGGGAGAAAGACAGCTATATAAGTTAGGAGTTGTGGCTTCTTAGAAAAAAGGGACGTGAGTTGAATTTTGCATGAAGAATACACATTTGGGGTGCCGGAGCGATAGCCCAGAGGGTAGGGCGTTTGCCTTGCACGCGGCCGGCCCATGCCAGCCCGGGTTCGATTCCCGGCATCCCATATGGTCCCCCAAGCACCGCCAGGAGTAATTCCTGAGTGCAGAGCCAGGAGTAACCCCTGAGCATTGCCGGGTGTGACCCAAAAAAAGCAAAAAAAAAAAAAAAAAAAAAGAAAGAAAAAGAATACACATTTGCCCTCTAGTCGTGACTAGCTGTAGCAGCAAAGTGGAAATCGGGGGCCAGAGAAATAGTACAGTGAGTAGGGCACCGTGCATGTTTGATCTCTGGCACCGCATATGGTCCCCCTGAGCACAGAGCCAGGAGTAAGTCCTGATCATCACCAGGGGTGTCCCCAAAACAACAAAAAGCCTGAGGCAGGACCAGTAGATCAGCAGGGAGGGCATTTGCTGTGCATGCAGCTAACCCAAGTTCAATCTCTGGCATCCCATTTAATCATCCAAGCACCACCACAAGTGATTCCTGAGTGCAGAGCCAGGAGAAACCCCTGAGCATCACAGGACAACCCCCCAGAAACAAAAAAAAAAAAGTGAAAACCATCTATTTGGTTTTCTAGGCACATCAATGCCAGTTCATCTTACTTAGGCCCACATTCCCTGGCTCTGTCTTAGTAAAGTGCTGTAGGCTCTCATACCATTTGTAGCATCTCCAAGATCTGACTTCAGGACAATGGGGGAATTCAAGATGGGCTTTTGGAGCAACTAAGAAATGGGGGCCGGAGCGATAGCCCAGCGGGTAGGGCGTTTGCCTTGCACGCGGCCGGCCTGCGCTGGCCCGGTTCGATCCCCGGCATCCCATATGGTCCCCCGAGCACCGCCAGGAGTAATTTCTGAGTGCAAAGCCAGGAGTAACCCCTGAGCATTGCCGGTGTGACCCAAAAAAGAAAGAAAAAAAAAAAAAAGAAATGGACTAGAGTGCTTGTAGTCCCAGAAAAAGCTGGTATCACTGGCCAGCCTACAAGGTGGGCCTGTTCTGCCTGGCTCTATGGCCCAACTGAATGTCAAAGTAAGTGTGTTTTGACACCTGGGCCTTGCTTTATATTGACCTCTTTGTAGCTTGAGACTAGGTATTTAACTCCTAATCTTTTGTTTTTGTTTGTTTGTTTTTTTTAAGTTTTGGGGTCACACCTGCTGATGCTCAGGGGAAACTCCTGACTCTGCACTCAGAAATTACTCTGGTGGTGCCATGGGATCATAAGGGATGCTAGGGAATTTAACCCATGTTGGGCACAGTCAAGTTCCTTATCTGCTGTACTATTTTTCTAGTCCCTCTTAACCCCTTAATCTTTAGGGTTGTCTAGATTGATACTGAATTTCAGTGGGTTAGCACTTAGCTCATATCTCATTTTTCAGAAGGAATATTTTGAAAGAATGACCTATTTCAACTCTAGTCTGGCTCAAGGGAACAGTGCCTTATTGTTGTGCAATTTGTGGGTTATACAGAATTACAAACTTCCTCGATTTTTTGTTCTTTTTTTGTTTTTTAATTTTATTATATCACTGTTAGATAGTTACAAAGCTGTTCATGATTGGGATTGAGTCATATGGTGTTTCAGCACCCATCCCTCCACCATAACTTGCCCCAGTTTTTTGTTTCTCTTTGGGTCACACTCAGCTATGCTTAGGGATTTACTCCTGCCTCTGCACTCAGGAATTAACTCCTTATGGTGCTGGGAACCGTATGGAATTCTGGGGATCAAACCTGGTCTGCTGAATGCAAGGCAAATGCCCTACCTGCTGTACTATCTTACGGCCAACTTTCCCCAATTTTGATTGTATCATAGGCTGTCGGGAGTGCCGCGGGGTCCCCGACAGTGCCGGGAAGCGAAGTTCCCTTCTACCTCCGGAGCCGGTGGGGAATGGATGAAGACTCAGGAATCCGATGCAGTTTTAAAAGGGCTTTACTATCACAGGATCCAATATACAATCCAAGAGCAGGGAAAACCTCCGGACTCTGGGTTCCCAGCTAGGCCCCAGCCAGGTGTAGGCCAAGATGGCTGCCACCATGTGTTGAGGCCCAACAGAGAATGGAGAGGACGGAGAAGCAAAACACCAAGGGAAGCCGAAATGGCAAAAGGGGGAAAAAAGAGAAAGAGCTTCTTTCTTCTTGCAGCTTCTATTTTAGCTAGAAATCCACCCAAACTCCCCAGCCCAGCCCAAAACTAGAGATAAAAACAGGAAAATAGGTCTATAGAATGTAGCAACTTCAGGAGCCCATCTGGTTGTTTACAAGGACCCAGAGCTAATTAAAAAGCCTCCTAGCAGAGCTAGGAGAAGCTATAAGCTAAATGTAACTTCCCCTCTTCCCCTGGCAGGAAGGATCAGATGCCCTCAGGTAATTTCTCCCAGCACCTCACCTAATATCTTAAGCCAAGATCTGCCTGGAATTGCCTTTATAGGGTAGAGAAGGGGGGTTTTGAGATGGCATGTCTCTGTATCAAAGACTAATACTAATGCCAGTTAAATATTTCTCCAAGCCTTCACAAGATTCTCCTCTACTTCACAGTAGTTTTGTATTTCAGTTGCCTTTGTTATCAGGGGAGCCATGCTTGCTTGCTTGGAAGCAAACAGCATTTCTCTCTGGTCTAATTACTTAAGATCCAACGTGGCCAGGCAAATATGCTGGTAAGATCTAGCTAGTCCCATGATGATTGTGGTAGCATGAGAGAATATTTATACCAGCCAGTACAGAATACATGGCCAGATAAGACTGCCACATTCAGACTACCCCCTATCTATGAAGTGACCTGCAGGAGGCAATCCAGGGCAGATGCAGAGGCCTAGGCTTTTAGGTGTCCTGCAACAATAGGCTTCAGATGAAAGAAGAACAGGTGAGGGGTCAGAGCAATAATACAGCAGGTAAGGCATTTGCCGTGCATGTGGCTCCACTCAGGTTTGATTCCCAGTGTCCCGTATGGTCCCCTGAGCATTGTCGGGTGTGACTCAAAAAAAAAAAAAAGATAGAGCAGGAGCCGGAGCGATAGCACAGCAGGTAGGGCATTTGCCTTGCACGCAGCCGACCTGGGTTCATATCCCGGCATCCCATATGCTCCCCCAAGCACCGCCAGGAGTAATTCCTGAGTGCAGAGCCAGGAGTAACCCCTGAGCATCACTGGGTGTGACCCAAAAAAAAAAAAAAAAAAAAAAAAACAGGTGAACAATATATATAACAAATATCTTCTCTGTTATTTATTTGTTTTTGGACCACATTCAGTTGTTCTCAGGGCTTATTCCTGCCTTTGTACTCAGAGATCACTCCTGGTAGTGCCTAGGGAACCATATGGGGTGCTGGGGACCGGAGCCAGGTTGGCCATGTGCAAGGCAATCTCCTACCCAGTGTACTGTCGCTGCAGCACAGCTCGGATCTGGTAAAGTGAGTATTCTGCAGACCTCATGTGGTAGGGGTTATAGGTGCTGGTCAGAAAAAGGGGCCATGGCCAGATAGACTTCGTTCACACAAAGTTGACATTTAAAAGAGGTACTGTATTATAGTTACCTCTCAGGGCCTATCCCACCACACTGTACAGCTCACATGGATAGTGTCTAATGCAAGGTCTCTTAGCATTATCTGACAGAACCTTGCTGGATTTTTTGACGGTTTTCTCTTTTGGTTTTGTTTTGGATTTTGGGCTATACCCAGTGGTTCTTAGGGTTTACTCCTGGTTCTGCATTACAGGATTAGTTTTGGCAGGGTGCCGGTGTGGAACCTGGGTCAGCCATGTGCCAGGCAAGCACACTACGAACTATATATACTGTCACTTTGGCTATTACAAAATCTTTTCATTGGATCATTTGGAGAGAAAAGTTACAATTGAGTGTAGCCAGAAGCTTAAATGCATGCTTCACAGTCACATTTTTTTAATCAGTTCCCCTTTATTTTTTTTTAAGGAGAGGATGGTAGATGGGGTTGGACCACACCTAATGGTGCTATAGAACTACTACTAGTTTGATACTTGCATCATTCCCAATGGTACTAGGGGTGACTATGTGGTGCTGAGGATTGAAGTTGGTGCTCCCTCATGCAGAGCATGTGCTCCAGCCCTTTGAGCTATTTCCCCAGCTCTCAGCTTTGTTCTTGATGCCAGCATTTTAGTCACAGAGTTGAGGGGCTTGGATCGATAGCACAGTGGGTTGGGCGTTACCCTTGTACACGGCCAACCTGGGTTCAATCCTTGGCATCCCATATGGTCCCCCGAGCACCGCCAGAAGTAATTCCTGAGTGCAGAGCCAGGAGTAACTCCTGAGCATTGCTGGGTGTGACCCAAAAAGGAAAAAAAAAAGTTGACCTGCAATTTGGCTTTTTGGGTCACACCCAGTGACACTTGAGTTACTCCTGGCTCTCCACTCAAGAATTACTCCTGAGAGAGACAGACACAGAATGACTGCATTTATTTGCATAACATAAATATATATGTACATATTATGATACCAATATCCAAGGTCAAGTGAAACATATATCAGGAGGTCTTGTCAAAGGTGGAGATTATCACAAACATGTGGGAGTCAAAGGCTAGGTAAGACAAAATGGAACAGTGTGCTAACAATTGTCGAGGGTACTAATGCCAACCTAGAACTGAGTATTAAAAAGAAGCAAAAAGATATACATGACAACCCTTTAATGTATGTTCTGTAGTCCATAGTCTGGAAGGGAAGGAAAAGAGAAAGAGAAAGGGAAAGAAATAAAGAACCTGTCATGGAGGAGGGCTGGGGTAGGGGGGAGGGAACCGGGACGTTGGTGATGGGAGATGGGCACTGGTGGCGGGATGGGTGCTGGAACACTGTATGACCAAAACCCAAATATGAACTTTTTAATTGTATATCTTTGTAATTGTAAAAATAAAAAATTAAAAAAAAAAAAAGAATTACTCCTGAGGGGCCAGTGCGATAGTCCAGCGGGTAGGGCGTTTGTCTTGCATGCAGTCGGCCTGTGCCAGCCTGGGTTCAATCCGTGGCATCCCATATGGTCCCCTGAGCACCGCCAGGAGCCAGGAGTCCAGAGCCAGGAGAAACCCCTGAGCATTGCTGGGTGTGACCCAAAAAAGGAAAAAAAAAAAAAAAAGAATTACTCCTGGGCTGGAGTGATAGTCCAGCGGGTAGGGCCTTTGCCTTGCATGTGCCAATCCGGTTCGATCCCTGACACCTCATATGGTTCCCTGAGCACCGCCAGGAGTAATTCCTGAGTGCAGAACCAGGCGTAACCCCTGAGTATTGCCAGGTGTGACCCAAAAAGAAAAAAAAAAAACATAAACAACGAATTACTCCTGGCAGTACTCAGGGGACTATATGGGGATCAATCGCAGGTCAGCTGCTTGAGCGGGCGCCAGTAACGTCTCATTCCTTGGGAATGAGATCATTATTGTTACTTCTTTTGGCATATCAAATACACCACGGGTAGCTTGTCAGGCTCTGCCGTGGCTCTGGGTTCATCCCAGGGAGCCCAGTCTTTTTCTGTGTCAGACCATCAACCAACCAGGGCCCATGGGGCAAAGCTCTGGGGGTGTAGACAAACCTGTTCTACTTAATAAAAAAAAAAAACCCTTCCCAGGATTGAGATTCTTGGAAAGAAGCGGGTATAATTTTTTTGTTTGTTTGTTTGGTCACACTGCATGCAAGGCAAAACCCACTGTACTATTACTCCAGTCTCCTTGACTTGGATCCTTAAAGCACAAATGTCTCTTTCAGTGTGGAGGAACGACCCATGTATTGCGGCTTAGCTGGTCACCTGATGGTCACTATCTGGTCTCTGCCCATGCCATGAACAATTCTGGCCCCACTGCACAAATTATTGAACGGGAAGGCTGGAAGACCAACATGGATTTTGTTGGGCACCGGAAAGCTGTAACTGTTGTGGTAAGTGTAGTTGGCCTCAGGCCGACTGGATATGGGCTCACTCATGAGTGGTATCCTTAGAGTGTGGACAATACCATTGTTCCAAATGCTGGGTTATTATGTGGGAATAAAGTGGTGGATTCTGGGTCAGTCACATTCTTTTTTTTTTTTTTTTCCTCTTTTTTGGGTCACACCGGCGACACTTGGGTTATTCCTGGCTCTTCTTTGCTCAGGAATTACTCCTGGCAGTGCTCGGGGACCACATGGGATGCTGGGGGTCGAATCCGGGTCAGCCGCATGCAAGGCAAACACCCTACCGCACTATGCTATCACTCCAGCCCCAGTCACATTCTTATTTCAGGATTGATACTTATGTGTCAGTATATAAAAGCTAATTTCACCAAAATAATTCTGACTAGGGACATTGTTATTGTTTTGAGCTGCTTACTGGTGCTTAAGCATGGGAGTCACAATAAGTCGCTTACTTGCCATATTCCAGAGATAATGGTATGAGCAAATGTGTTTGTCCCCACAACCCAGAAGTGCCTAGGTATGGCTCTAAGACTATGCATCAGGTCACAGGAGTACTCCCCTTGAGTCTGGAGGTGCTGCCTGATCCTGACATGTTAGAATGGAAGGTTCTGTTAATCTTTCTGACTGCAGAAAGTATTTGACCACTGCTTTTTTGTCCCTGGATTCTTTGACTAATGAATGCCCTAAGAGTGTCCAAGACAAGCTCTTAGATAGTAGCAAAGAACCTATGAGTATTTTCTCAACATTTGTGACCAATTAAAATAACTAGTTAGGTAGGTTTAGATTGATTAAAAATCCAGGCTGATCTGTCACATTCATTCATCAAAATGAACTCAACTTTCCCATTGCTTAAATTGGCATTATCATATACTATAAATTAAAGCATAGTTTATGATTCTAATACTATTTTAATTATAGACTTTGTGTAGTCAGGACCTTGTACCACAGTTTTTATAAATTAGTTCTTCACAGTTAGCCAGTCCTTTACTTAACTCTCAAGTGACCCTTAAAACCACTATAAGAGCATCTCAGGGAGATGTTGTTACCAAGGCCTCACATCTAGTTTGACGGGAGTGGAGACCAAAGCCCAGTTCACACCTTCATAGTCCATTTTCTTAGTTCTCTGTGTTCCCCTGACGATTTCTTCCTGACCTTTAGTATCGGAGCTCCTCTGGACTACCTGCAAGCAGACTAGAATATTTTTTAACAGTTTTGTTCTTCGAATCGGAGTTAAGTACTATCCGAAAAGGAGATAATAAGTAAGCTCTGTGTAGCTTTCCACCTTCCAGAAGCAAAGCCCAGCCTTCACTGTGTGTGGCATTCTGAACTGTTCTTATCACGATAGAGCCATCATCCCGGCCTAAGTGAGATATGCCAGGCAAGGCAGTGATTAATGGAACAGCCCTCCCCTGATGATGGATCCTCTTGTCCTCCTTCAGGATGTTCCTGAAAGTTAGGTTCTAGAGATACCTTACCAAGGAGGAGTTCAGAGGACCAATTCTATTGGTCTGGCTGCAGGTACAGATACTGGGAGCAAGTCCAGTAAAAGAAGGCTAGCTTGAAATCTACATCTCACCTTCTATTCATCTGGTAACTGTTAGGCATATATTTTCTGACATCTGAGTCTTCATTTTACCCTTAGCAAAATGTCTCCTTAAGGTCGTTGTAAAAATGAAATAGTATGTGCCTAAGCTCTTGTGGGCTTAGATTGTGATGTTTCTAAAACTTGTTTAATGCTTTTTATTTTAATATTGTTACTTGACTTTAGAAATTTAATCCAAAAATCTTCAAAAAGAAGCAGAAAAATGGGAGTTCTGCAAAGCCTAGCTGTCCATACTGCTGCTGTGCCGTCGGCAGCAAGGACCGTTCTCTCTCTGTCTGGGTAAGCTCTTCCACAAACTTGCTGATCCTGCAGGCAAGGAGGTGGGGTGTGGTGTAGGGTGCATCAGGCGGAGCCTGGAGGCCTAGAAGAGGAGAGTCCTCCACTTCTGTTGGTAATTCTTGTTTGTTTCTATGCTTAGTCCTCCTATCACCCAGAGGAAGCATTGATATCTGAACCCCACCATGAGAGGCTATCCTAACCCCTAGATAAAGCCTCCTGAGTCCACACCAGGAATATTCTGTGATTGATGCCATAGCTGACATGTTTTGTTCCTTTTTTAAAAATGGCCTTTGAGTCTACATTCAGTCATCATCTTTATCCACAGATTCTGCATATGAGGTTTTTACCAATCAGGTCTGGTTGGAAAACGGATGCTTTGTAGTAACACCTTCATTTGTTGTATCTGGATTAAGGCAACTTAAACTGGCCACCCTCACACTTTTCTTTTTTTTTTTTTTTTGTTTTTTTTGGGTCATACCCGGCAATGCTCAGGGCTTACTCCTGGCTCTGCACTCAGGAATTATTCCTGGCGGTGCTTGGGGGACCATATGGGATGCTGGGGATCAAACCTGGGCGGTATGGGCCGGCCGCGTGCAAGGCAAACACCCCACCCGCTGGGCTATCGCTCCAGCCCACTCTTAATAAAATTTACCTGTATATGTAGCCAGTTACCCTGAGCTTTGGACCAATATATACCAGAATTGTTTACCCTGAGATTTCTTTGCTTCTCTGTAAGACTATTCTTCTAATGATAACTTCCTTTACTGTCATCCCTACCCAGGTCTTGTCCTATCCCATATGGGAATCTCTGATTTCCGTGCTAGACTATTCCTCTCTTCAAATCATGGCCCTTCCAGAACTTTTCTCACTTGCTCATTGTTTATATAACACATTCTCCCCTGCCGTTCTCATTAGATCTGAGTTATTATTCCATTATACATTGTTTGGGCAGTCTTTGGTTTCCAAAGTTTGGGATTTTATTTATTTGTTTGTTTTGCTTTTGGATCACACCTGGCAATGCTCAGGGGTCACTCCTGGCTCTGCATTCAGAAATTACTCTTGGTGGTGCTCAGGGGACCATATGGGATGCCATACCCGCTAGCCCAGTTTGAGATTTAAGTGATTGCTGTTTGAGTAAAGTTGAATAACCTCTCTGTATCAGCAAAAACATCACCTGAGGATTCTGGGACTAGTAGTGTTAACTAGTTGAGACGACAAAGAGGGGTTTTCAGACTTTTCATTAATATTTGGTGCTTCTTTTTTTTTCAGCTTACATGTCTAAAACGACCTTTGGTTGTCATCCATGAGCTGTTTGACAAATCCATCATGGATATTTCCTGGTAAGATAGGCATTTGTTATGATACATAAGGTAGAAAAGAATAAGCCACAAATTAGAATGCAAGGCCTTTTGGATATGAGTGGGGCAGGCCACTAAGACCACCTCATCAGTTGTTCCCATGCAGTTTGTACATGACTCACTAATAAACAGTTCCCTGCTGTGTGAAGAGTATCTCCTACTGTACTCTGTGCTGTACTGTGATTTGTCACTGGAAAATTCCTTTTCAGACAAACTGATATTTGTCAGGAAAGGGAGGAAACTATCATCCTCGTTCTGCTTCGCTCTTTAACATGATTCAAATTTACATAGATGTGGAGATACAGTTTCTGCTTCTCAGTGACCTCACTTAAATGTATATTCCCTCAAGTTTTTGCTGTGTCAGGGATGAATACAGGTTCGTGTACATGTAAGGCAAGTGCTGTACCGCTGAGCCATATCCATTTTATATTCGTTATATAAAAATGAAATTTACATATAATAAGTAGAAATGGTTTGTACATGTGCTTACAACTGTAGTGTGCAAAAACCCTCTATAATGCATTTGTCACGCACATCCCCACTGCCATCAGGCCACAGAAGAGAACCAGAAATTTCCAACCTCTGGGCCGGAGCGATAGCCCAGCGGGTAGGGCGTCTGCCTTTGCACGCGGCTGGCCTACGCCCGGCCTGGGTTCGATCCCCGGCATCCCACATGGTCACCCGAGCACCGCCAGGAGTAATTCCTGAGTGCAGAGCCAGGAGTAACCCCTGAGCATCGCCGGGTGTGACCCAAAAAAGCAAAAAAAAAAAAAAAAAAAGAAATTTCCAACCTCTATCACAGACCCTTACCCTGACAGTCCTCTAGTTCCACCCTGAGGTATGGATGAGCTCTACAGGCACTTGCTCCCCAGACTAATGATCACAATCTCTTTCAGGACTCTGAATGGGCTGGGCATCTTGGTGTGCTCCATGGATGGGTCTGTGGCATTCCTAGATTTCTCTCAGGATGAGCTTGGAGATCCACTGAGTGAAGAGGAGAAGGTAGGAAAGCAGCCATATCACTGGTGTATGGCGGTGTACACATGACACTAGAGCCACAAATAACCACAATAGCTCTTTTAATTGGACCCTCTTCTTTTTGTATAAACATGTTGTTTAAGTATTATTTGCTGTTATGGATTATAAGCCTTTTCAAAATTGATTTCTAAAAGAAATTTTATGTCAGAAATAAGTTCTGAAATTAAAAATAACATTACTAGGCTGGAGTGATAATACATCGGGTGAGGTACTTGTTTTCCCTATGGTCCTGAGTGCAGAGCCAGGAGTTATCCCCTAAGCATTGCTATGTGTGGCCCCCAAACAAAATAAAAATATTACTTCACCATAGAGACAGTATGGGATCAAGATGAATGATGGATCTGCTGACTCCAGTTTGATCCCCAACATCACGTGATTCCCAGAAGAGCATTGGTGGGTGCAGTCCTTGAGGCCCCATGCACCTCAGAGTTGACCTGGGTAATCCCCAGCACCACAGGATCTAAGCAACACTGAATCCTTGGGCCCTTACATTAAACCACTGATCTGGCTGTTCCTGGTTATTACCAGAAGGGGCCATTGGGTCTTCTGAGCATTTCTTGGGAGAGCAGAAATGCTCTCCCTGCCACCCACCCCCAATAAAGCATGTTTGGCCATCACTTTTGTAAATCATAATTAGCAGCATGCTAGGAATATTCTTATCATCTTGGGAGAGCAATAGTGACTTCCTAGAACCTTTTTTGCTTTTCTTGTTTTTTGCTTATCTAGTTGTCACAGAGCGGCAATTATAATAGTAATATTGGTCACTTCTTTGCTTTTGGGCATTGTACCACACCTGCAGTGCTCAGGTATACTGTCACATAAAAAGAACTTACTAATCCGTGTACTATGTCTTCTGCTTTACCATACTCGGGGCTTACTCCTAGATGCTAATTCCTGGCAGGGATTAGGGGCCAACCTTATGTGGTGCTGAGTGTCAAACCCAGGTTGGATGATTCTACAACACCCTATCTGCTGTACTCTTTCTCCAGCCCCTGGTCACTTACTATATACCAAAGCATGGGCCATCAGGTTTTGTTTTTGTTTGGAGATCACACTCCGCACTGTTGTCAGGGTTTACTCCTGGTTCTTTACTTGGGGATCACTCCTGGAGGTACTTAGGAACAATTTGAAGTTCTGGGACTGGTATTGGAGTCTACCACATAAAAGGCCTTATTAATCCCTGTACTGTCTCTTTGGTCTTGCCATGCTTTTTGTTTTGTTTTTGTTTGGGGGCCATACCTGGTGGTGTGCAAGGTTACTCATGGCTGTTCTCAGCTAACATCCTTGCAAGTTTGGGGGGATCTTATGAGGTGCCAGGGGTCAAACCTAGGACAGAGATGTGTAAGGCAAGTGCCTTACCCATTGTACTATCAGTCTGACACGAGCCATGCATTTTTAATATTTTTTATTTAACAATTATTAATTTCTTTTTTTCTTTTTTTCTTTTTTACAATTACAAAGATATCCAATATTATTAATTTCATCAATAAGATAAACTAAGTCTTAGAAAATAGCATTACCCTTTGCCAGGGGTCATATGTGACCCCTCCCTCTTAGATAAAAGAACAGAAGTATGAACCAGACCTATAGTTCAGTCCTTATTTCCTAAATGCTACACCCAGAGCACTGTGGTAATATGTCCCTCTTGGGCTTTGAGAAAACCTCTGCTTTACCTAGTCCAGACTTAGAAACAAGCCATATATACAAAGAGGCTTTTGCCTGCACTCTGTGAAATGCATGTTTGTCGGAAAGAAGTCCTGTGAAAGTACAGAGCAGGTAGGTAGTTCTCCCCCACCTAAGCAACATCCTCTGTCCTGGGAGAAATATCCTCCTGACTTCCATAATGTTTGCTCGTCCTTAATTAGTCTGTCTCCGCCACACCAACGTGCAGTGTGCAGAGAACTGTGTGTGTGTGTGTGTGTGTGTGTGTGTGTGTGTGTGTGTGTGTGTGTGTGTGTGTGTGTGTGTGTGTGTGTGTGTGTGTGTGTGTGTGTGTGTGTGTGTGTGTGTGTGTTTCTTTTTTGGTCACAACCAGCAGTACTCGGGGACCATATAGGTTGCCATGGATCTATCCTAGGTCAGCCACATGGAAGGCAAAAGCCCTACCCACTTTACTGTCGCTCCAGCCCCATCATCCTTGTTCTTAAAATTCTTTTTGGCATATTACAGCAAAGGACTAACGCAATATGGGAAAATGAAGGGAAGAACATTGCTCAGATGCATCAGGACATATCGGGGTAACTCGGTCTACTGGATCAGGCCTCTGTACCCTCAAAGATGCTGTTTGCACACTTCCACCAGCTTTCAGCTACCTGCTGTTGATGGC
This sequence comes from Cryptotis parvus, assembly GCA_021461705.1. NCBI lineage: Eukaryota > Metazoa > Chordata > Mammalia > Eulipotyphla > Soricidae > Cryptotis > Cryptotis parvus. The sequence continues at coordinate 50,539 of JAJIBD010005651.1, read as the reverse complement.
TATAGACATAAGCTGTGAAAATAGACTTTAGTTACTAGATTGTCTTCATTTTTCAACAAAAAGTTTGTTGCCGTTGTTCTGCCCCATACCATGTGGTATGTTTTCTTGTCACTTACATTCATCCCTGTCTATCCATATTCAGGTGCCTATGAGGATATAAAACTCGTCCAAAATCATCTAATCAGCAAGATGCAAAAGAGTAGGAGGCAATGGAGAGCTGGCATCTAGAATTCTGGTGCCCTGTTTAGGGTCTTTTCCCCTCCCAAAGTCAGGAAAGTCCACATTCCAACCCCTCCAGTGAGGAGCAGTCTCTACTATAGAGCAGTTTATAGCTGGTTTGTTGTACTTTTCTCTGCTTCCCTTAGAGCCGCATTCACCAATCCACTTATGGCAAGAGTTTGGCCATCATGACTGAGGCCCAACTCTCCACAGCTGTCATCGAGAATCCTGAGATGCTCAAATACCAGCGGAGGCAGCAGCAGCAGCTGGACCAGAAGAGTGCCACTGCCAGAGAGACAGGCTCAGCTGCCTCAGTAGCCGGTGTTGTCAATGGTGAAAGTCTTGAAGACATCAGGAAGGTGAGGGCTCAGACCATTAGTACTGGGTGCGTGGCAGCATATATAGAGACAGAATGTGTAGAACAGGCAAATACATGTTGTAGGGAGGTGGATCTATATTGCCTAAAGTAGGATTCAGGGTAAAGCATTTTGGGTTCTCTTGACTGCCACTACCATTAGCTGCATGAGATAGTTATAGGGCCTAAAGTTTGGGAATTTATTAGAGACTGACCTCCTTGGCCCAAATCATCGCTTTGTTTTGTTTTTTTCTTTTTTGGGTCATACGGGTGATGCTCAGGGGTTGCTCCTGGCTCTGCACTCAGGAATTAGTCCTGGCAGTGCGAAGGGGACCATATGGGATGCCGGGGATCAAACCCAGGTCGGCTGCATGAAAGGCAAATGCCCTACCTGCTGTGCTATCACTCCAGCCCCGCAAATCATCTCTTATAGGAACTTCCAAACCTCCCTCCTTTGGTCTCTGGAAACTTCTAGGTACTGAAAAAAAAGTGTTTTTCAGGATCTGCCCTTAAGAGGTATTTTCTTACTGTGGGTTTTCCTTTTATTCCTCTGGGAGCATTGAGGATAGTGGGATGGGGTTGAGAAGCAGGGACAGGGCAGGAAATGTTGAGATCACCTAAAGAGTTTATATTATAATAGTTTATCTTTGTTTTTTTGTTTGTTTGTTTGTTTGTTTGCTTTTTGGGTCACACCCGGCGATGCTCAGGGGTTACCTCTGGCTCTGCACTCAGGAATCACTCCTGGCGGTGCTCGGGTGACCATATGGGATGCCGGGATTGAACCCGGGCGGCATGGGCGGCGCGTGCAAGGCAAACGCCCTACCCGCTGGGCTATCGCTCCGGCCCCAATAATAGTTTATCTTTGATATTGTAGAAATTTGTACAGGGTGATGAAAACTTTCTTGAGTAATTCAGACATAATGACTGAAAAGAACCCTCAGTTTTGAACCACTTAGTGAAACGATTCTCATTAAAAAAAATTAAAAGTTTTATAAATCAAGGCTTAAAGAGGTGGGGCCGGAGCGATAGCACAGCGGTAGGGCGTTTGCCTTAAACGCAGCTGACCCGAGTTTGATCCTTGGAATCCCATATGGTCCTCCGAGCTCCACCAGGAGTAATGCCTGAGCAAAGAGCCAGGAGTAATCCCTGAGTGTCTTTTGGGATGTGACCCCAAAAAAACACTTATAGAGGTGATTTTGACTCATGGATACAGGTCTCATTCATCATTTCCATCATTGAACTCTGCCCTGGCTCATAGGTACTGAATTCACTATTTTCGTCATTGAACTCTGTGGTCTGGGTAGATGTGGAATATTTCTGCCCTGGGAACTTGGCCAGGTTCACAGTACTGGTGATAGAGAAGAAGGTTCTGGAACTGGTTTAACTAGGCGTTTTCTGTCCTTACCTATAGTGCAGTAAGTTTAGCATGCATCCTGATGAAAACTTTTGTTCTTTGATTAGGTAGCTTAGTTAATTGTACCAAAAGACTATAGAAAAGAAAGTTAGAATTTGTTATAGGCTTAGTTTTGATATTTTAAAATAGTTGGCTATAACTTTTCCCTTTGTTTTTATCACTTTTACTTTACCAGAATCTTTTAAAGAAACAAGTTGAGACTCGAACAGCAGATGGTCGGAGAAGAATCACGCCTCTCTGCATAGCACAGCTGGACACTGGGTACTTAATCACTCACTGAGTGCTCTGCCCTCATCTTGGGAAGTCTTTCTCTCCTGTTGATAAGTAGCACTTTAACATTAGCACCGCAGTGTTGTGTTAATAAAACCACATCCTCCAGTAGTATAAATCATTGTCAGAGTGTCACAGTCCTGACCTGGCTCTTGGACCAGTTTGCTCCACAGAATTTGGATGAGGACATTGGGACCCAACACTCCACTATTCTGAAAGCCCTTTATTCCTCACAGTGGTCTTAATTGACATTGGCACTTAAAGTTGAAGGCATACTGGCAGTGGCTCCTGATAGTACAGTGGTAAGAGCACATGTAGACATCCATCCATCCATCCACTTTACCTGGTTAGATTCCTGGCACCACATGGTCCCATTCCCTGGAGGTACCAGGAATGGGGGTAGCGTCAGAGGCCCAGTATCCTCTCACAGCATTGTATCCTAAGCCCTTGCATTCAGCACAGGTCCAGTTGGGCCTTACCCATACAGTCTCATCACATGCACATGTAAACACAGTGAAGTAACTTAAAGTTTCAGAATTCACAGTTTTTTCATAATCTCAAAGGTTTAAAAAAAGGGCGGGGGCCGGAGCAATAGCACAACGAGTAGGGTGTTTGCCTTGCACACCACCTACCCGGATTCGATCCCCAGCATCTCATATGGTTTCCTGAACACAGCCAGGAGTAATTCCTGAGCACAGAGCCAGAAGTAACCCCTGAGCATCGCCAAGTGCGACCCAAAAAAAAAAAAAAAAAAAAAAAAAATTCTGCAAATGATGCAAGGTTTAGGATCCAGAGCAAAAGTACAGAGTAATAGTACATTGTTTGTAGGGTGTTGTAGGTATAATAGTACAGTAATAGTACGGTGTTTGCCTTGCACGCAGCCTATCTGAGTTCAATCCCTGGCATCCTTTGTGATCCCCCGAGCACCACCAGGAGTGACCCCCCTAAGCATTGCTGGGTGTAACCTAAAAAGTGGGGGGAAAAATCATGCAAGGTTTAGAGGCTGGAGAGATGGTACAGCAGGTAGGGTGCTGCCTCCCATGCAACCAACCCAACTTTGATCCCAGCATCCACTGTGGTACCCCTGAGCAGCATCAACAGTAATTCCTGAGTGCTTGGCCAGGAGAACAGCACAAGGTTTAAAAACACAGACAGACAGACACACCACCACCACCACCACCACCACCTCTTCCTCCTCCTCCCTCCTCCTCCACCTCCACCACTCCCCCCGTGTTTTCACAAGAGATAGTGCAGTGATTAAGGTGTTTGTCTTGTACAGCGGCTGACACCAGTTCAATCTCAGCACTGCACCTGGTTCCTAAAGCACTATCAGGAGTGATGTGATTCCTGAGTCAGAGCCAAGAGTAAGCCCTGAGCACAGCTGGGTGCGACCCAAAAACCAAAAGAAAGTAAAGAAAATTTTCTGTTTCAAATCCAAATGACTGCACATTAATCTGTTCATAAATTTCACAATTTTTGTCAATCAGATTGTCAAATATCAAGAAATATGATAAAGCTGTTCATGAAAGTGGGGAATAGGCATCTTCATACATGATTAGTAATTAAATCTTTAAGGAGGGCACTTTAGAATTGCCAAAAATGGTACTGGAGAGATAGTACAGCAGGTAGGGCTCTTGCTTGGCACACAGCAGACTGTTATGATCTCCAGCATCCATATGGTCTCCTGAGCATGGCCAGAAATAATTCCTGAGTACAGAGCCAGGAGTAACCCCTGATACCACCAGGTGTGGCCTCAAAAAAATACAAAAATTTTTTTTTAAAGGAATTGTCAGAAAACTTTAGTGAATAGTCTGATGCTGCAATCCACTCTAGGAATTTAGTAAGTGAAACAGTAGATGTTAATGCAATGTGATAGAGGGCATCTCCTGTGTGTTCTAAATACATACTTGACTGCCTGCTTTTTGTCCTGAAGGTGACCTCATGGAAATGGTTTGTCACTTCCTCTGAGTGCACATGGGAACTTGAAGCCTGGAGTGGTTCAAGTCCCAAGGTTAAAAGGAAGTGTGTGGTAGAGGAATGAGGCTGTGGTAGAAGGTTTGGCCAGGCCCCTCAACACTACAATTATTTGGCCTTATTGCAGTATTGTCAGTCACAAAAAGGCCTAGGAATAGCCCAGTTGTTCCACACAGAGGCTGGTTAGATAAGTGATGGTATATATAGACCCTGGTGAGAGGAGAGACCTATCCTGTGAGTTCTTTAAACTAATTTGGAATGTCTGCACAGTTAACTCTCCAGAGAAGAGGATGCATCTTTTAGTCAGTTGGCATCTGTCTTTTGTAATTAGCAGCAAGTTTTTCTTTTGATTCACTTGATCAATTCGTCAATTTGCTCGAGCAGGCGCCAGTAACATTTCCATTTGACCCTGTCACGTGCCAGTGTAGCCCAATGCCATCTACTTGCTCCAGGAATATGAAGAGCTTCAAACCATTCATTCAGGGTCTTGACGAAGAAGACATTTTGATTGGTACATAAAATATACTATGAGGGACACCCTCTCATTGTATATTAAATATAGTGTTTTTTTAATTTTCACTTGGCAATTTATTTTTCTTTTTTGGGTCACACCTGGCAATGCTCAGGGGTTACTCTGCACTCAGGAATCATTCCTGGCGGTGCTTGGGGACCCTATGGGATGCTGGAGATTGAACCCGGGTCAGCCACGTGCAAGGCAAACGCCCTAACCGCTGTCTATCACTGCGGGCCACCACTTGGCACATTTTCTACCATGAAACAAATTGCCTTTGGGTTCTGAAAAAAGTTAGGAAGTATAAAATGCTTTATATGATGTTTGATTTCTGAAGCTGACTTTCATTCTTGCTGACACAGGGACTTCTCCACAGCGTTCTTTTAACAGCATCCCGCTCTCAGGCTCCCTGGCAGGCACCATGCTCTCCTCTCACAGCAATCAGCAGCTACTGACTTTGGACTCCAATACTCACAACTCGTTTGGCGCTTCAAAGCCTTCCACAGAACCTGTGGCATCAGCCAGCACCAGACTTGTGGGAGATTCTGTCAGTAAAGATAGGTGAGTGATCTGTCAAACAAATATCAAGAAATATGTCAAGATTGTCGAATATCAAGATTGTCAAATATCAAGAAATAAGATAATAAATATGACCAGCAAGAGACTTGAGTTTGGGAACCTAAGAAAGTTCAGGTTTGGACACAGTTCCAGGGATACTTCTTGGCACCTTCAATAAAAAAAAGAAACAGAGATGCCTGATTTCAGATGAGGGGCTTTTAGAAGAGGGCCTTCATAAGGCAGATGTCTGGTGCTTCAGGCCATGAGCCGTTCACTTCCAGAGAAATGATGCTATCCCAGGACCAGTGTTGCTGTACATTGCTGCCCAGAGCCTCTGCATCTGGCCTGGAGTTGCCCCCTGCAGGTCACTTTGTAGATAGGAGGAGGACAGTTTGAATGTGGCAGTTCATCTGACTATATTTTCTATACTGGCTGGTCTAAATATTCTCTCATGCTGCCACAATCATCGTGGGACTAGCTAGATCTTACCAGTATATTTGCCTGGCCACATTGGATCTCTAAGTAGTTAGACCAGAGAGAAGTGCTGTTTGCATGCAAGCAGGCATGACTCTCTGATAACTCAAGGGCTGATAAACAGAACAACCATGAAGTAAAGATGAGAGTTTCGTGCAGACCTGGAGAAATATATAACTAGCAATAGAATATTCTTTGATACAGATGCATGCCTTTGTATTCTGAAATACAGTTGATCTCAGAAGCCCCTCCTCCACTCTACCTTGCAGGGCACTCCCAAGGCAGATCTTGGTTTGGCAACATTAACATCTCAAAGGGCCTAGGTGAGGCCTATGAGAAATTACCTGAGGAAATTTGACCCTGTTGGCTTTCCATTGGAGTGGGAGATGTGTGTTGCAGGAATATAAAAACTAGCCTGCTTCCTTTCTCTTACTCTCTTTTTTCCCCTTTTCTGCTGGCACTCCCCTTCTTGCCTCTTCGCTATCTCCTGGGGGTGAGGGGTGGGGGGCTTAATACATGGTGGCAGCCATCTTGGCCTACACATGGCTGTGGCCCAGCCAGGAACCCTACATTCGGGTTTTTCCTATTGCTGATTTATATGCCAGAACCTGTGTTAAGTAAAGTATTTCATACTTCTCTGGATTCTCGTCCGGGTCCGCAGGCTACCAATCCCCTGGGGCAGAAGGGGATCCCTGCTCCTGGATTTTGTGCGGGTGCCCCAGCATTTCCCCACAGACCAGTGAAAATTTTCCTCTGCTACAGGGTCAGCTTTACCTGCTAGCTGATATAAAATGAAGGTGACTTAGGCCTCTACTGTCTCCAATCAGGAATATGGTGACATCGTGCATCCCAGGCAGGGTATTTGGATATTAGAGCACAGATGGAGCTAGAGAGTATAATTCTCACTCAGGAAACTGATGTCTTCTTTCACCATTATCTGGAAACCAAGCTAGATGTTAAAAGGAATAGGTAATTGTAAATAAGAACCAAGAGCCATTCAAGCCAGTTATCAGAGAAAGAAGGATTTAGAAAAAGCAGCAGAAGCAGAACCCTTTTGAAAGATGTGAAGAAAGGTGGGCTTCTGTGCCCAGATCTAAGATATAGTTAGTAATTAGCCATACTGTTTTGGATCGAGGAGAAGACTGGAATGTTTGCCAAGTGTCTAGGGTGGTGACCAGGTGGATAGGTAGAGATAAGGTTTTGAGCTCCAGCATATGGGATACACCTGGGCAGGGGACAAGCTCATCCCTAGGCCTCTACTTTTCCTGGAACTAGAGGTCAAAACTATAGGGTGAAAATTTAGAGGAAAGTATGAAGAATGAGTAATTTGACATTGAGGTGAGACTAGCCATCCATACCAGAGGGTAGTTGCCTAAGAGTGAGACCAGCAAGAGACTTGAGTTTGGGACCAGGGGAAAGCATTAAGAAAACTTGAACTTTGTTGTGGCTCTCCATGGTCTCCCCGATCCCCACTCCAGGAGCAGCCCCAAAACCCACCATTTGTGCCCATGACTGCATGAGACAGTGACTTCAGAATCCAGGTTGGGGGGCTTTTCATCTAAGGCCTAGTGTTAACATCGAAAAAGCTGGCGTTTCCATGAAGAGCTTTGTAATTGTATATGTCATGGTGATATACTAAAACTGAAAAGAAAAAAAAAAGCGGCTTGGGGTGTTGAAACTAAATGCAAATTATAAAGATGAGGATGTAACTATACGCAAGTTATACAGTGAGGATAAAGACCTGTAAGAACCATTTTCCAAGCCTTATGCTATCCCCATAAGCTATCAGAGCAGTATAGTAGGACATAGTGTGTGGATTTACTCATTGCCTTCTCATAAAGTTGTACTTAACAGAATTTCAGCATTGAGGATAATCAATTTGGGGCTGGAGTGATGGTACAGCAGTAGAATGTCTTGCACTGCCAACCTGGGTTTGATCCGTGACATCCCATATTGTCCCCATCTACTGCCAGGAGTAATTCCTGATTGCAGAGTCATAAGTAAACCCTGAGAATCATTGAATGTGGCCCCAAAACTAAGATAATAAAGTAGTAGAAATAAAAAGATTCTTTTTGTTTGTTTATTTATTTATTTATTTATTTTGCTTTTTTGGGTCACACCCGGCGATGCTCAGGGGTTACCCTCCGCTCTTTTGCTCAGGAATTACTCCCTGGCGGTGCTCGGGAGACCATATGGGATGCCGGGGGATTGAACCGGGCCGCCTTAGGCCGGCCGCGCGCAAGGCAAACGCCCTACCCGCTGGGCTATCGCTCCGCCCCTTGTTTTGTTTTTTAATTTGGTACACTCCTCTTTCCTCGGGGATCATCCTGCTGGTGCTCAAGACCATTTGAGGTGGTGAAACTTGAAACCCAGGACAAACATCTTGCCATTTTTTGTCTTTTTTTTAATATTTTATTATACTACCGTGAGATATACAATTACAAAGATGTTCATAAGATGTTCATATTTGGGTTTCAGTCATACAGTGTTGGATATGTGCCAGTCTCTGTGGTGTGAAATGATATCTCATTGTTGTTTTGATTTGCATCTCTCTGATGATTAATGATGATGATTTTTTCATATGCCTTTTGGCCATTCAAATTTCTTCCTTGTCAAAGTCTCTGTTCATTTCCTCTTCCCATTTTTTTGATGGGTTGGCTGTTTTCTTGTAAAGTTCTACCAGTGCCTGATATATCCTGGATAAAACCCCTTATTAGATGGGTATTGGGTGAATATTCTTTCCCACTCTGTGGACTGTCTTTGTATCTTGGTCACTGTTTCTTGTGAGATGCAGACACTTTTTAGTTTCATGTAGTCCCATATGTTTATCTTTTCTTCTAGTTGCTTTGTTAGTGGTGTTTCACCTTTGAAGATGCCTTTAGCTTCAATGTCGTGGAGGGTTTTTCCTATATTTTCTTCAATGTACTTTTATGGATTCAAGTCTGATACTGAGATCTTTAATCCATTTTGATCTGATTTTTGTGCACGGTGTTAGACAGGAGGTCCAAATTCATTTTTTTAAATGTCGCTTCCCAGTTTTCTCAGCACCACATGTTGAAGAGGCTTTCCTTGCTCCATTTTGAACTCTTTGCACCTTTATCAAAGATTAAATGATCCTGTGTTTGAGGATGGGTGCCAGGATATTCAATTCTTTTTTTTTTAATTTAATTTTATTATTTTCCCCCCAAATATTATTACACCATTTTAGACATACAATTGAAAGATGCTTATGTAGAGTTTTGGTTCTACAGTGTTCCAACACTCATCCCTCCACCCAAACCCATCTCCCATCACCAATGTCCCCACCTCCCTCCCCCCCTCCCGCACCTCAACTACTTGGCAGATTCTGTATGTCATTTCTTTCCTCTTTATATCTCCTTCCCACCAAACTTTCCTGCTCTTCGTGGAATACAGTGCATTAAAAGACATTACTGTTTCACTATTTTAGTGGACCGGCGACGACCTGGGCTCGAACTGGTTTTGCTCTGTTGATCTGGTCGGTGAGGCAGTTTCCCCAGCGTCCGACAGCGAAAATGGTGGCTAGTGTGATGGGCGAAGTTTCATCCGGCTGCTTCGGGGACCCCCCAGAGGCGATGGGCCAACACCCAAAACCCATCTGCCCTCCCCTCGGGATCCCCAGGATATTCAATTCTATTCCATAGGTCCACAGGTCTGTTTTTATTCCAATACCACGCTGTTTTTATTACTACTGCCTTGTACGGTTTGAAGTTGGGAAAGGTGATGCCTCCCTTCTTCTTTTTCCCAAGGATTGCCTTAGCTATCCTTGGGGGTTTATTGTTCCATACAAATTTCAGGAGTGTTTGGTCAATTTCTTTGAAGAATGTCATGGGTATCCTTTTAGGGACCGCATTGAATCTGTACAAAGCTCTAGGGAGTATTACCATTTTGACAATGTTGATTCTCCCCATCCATGAGCAGGGAATGTGTTGCCATTTCCTGTGTTCTCTTTATTTCTTGGAGCAGTGTCTTATAGCTTTCTTTGTTCAGGTCCTTTACACACTTGGTTAAGCTGATTCCTAGGTATTTGATTTTCTGTGGCACAATTGTGAATGGAATTGTTTCTTAATATCCCTTTCTTCTCTTTTGTTATTTGTATATAGGAAAGCCACCAACTTTTGGGTGTTGATTTTGTATCCTGCCACTCTACTATATGTATCTATTGTTTCTAGGAGTTTTTTGGTAGAGAGTTTAGGGTTCTCTAGGTATAATATGTCATCTGTGAATAATGATAGCTCAACTACTTCCTTGCCTATCTGGATGCCCTTAATGTCCTTTTCTTCTCTGATTGCTATGGCAAGTACTTCCAGTACTATATTGAATAAAAGAGGTGAGAGTGGGCAACCTTGTCTTGTCCCTGATCTTAGGGGGGAAGACTTTCAATTTTTTCCCCATTGAGAATGATGCTTGCTGTGGGCTTTGGTAGATGCCTTTGACTATATTGAGTAAAGTTCCTTAAATTCCCATTTTCTGGAGAGTTTTAATCATGAATGGGTGTTTGATTTTGTCAAATGCTTTCTCTGCGTCTATTGATATGATCATATTGTTTTTTATTTTTTCTCTTATTGACATGATGTATTATGTTGGTTGACTTATGGATGTTGAATCATCCTTGCATTCCCAGGATGAATCCTACTTGGTCACGATGTATAATCTTTTTGATGAGTCTTTGGATTCTGTTTGTTAGTATTTTGTTGAAGATCGTAGCATCTGTGTTCATCAGGCGAGATTGGTCTGTAGTTTTCTTTCAGTTTCTTTCTTTGTGTTGTCTCTCCCTGCTTTGGGTATCAGGGTGATACGTGCCTCGTAGAAGCTGTTAGGGAGTGCTTCTGTTTCTTCTATTTCCTGGAAGATCTTGAAAAGGACTGGCAGTAGGTCCTCCTTAAAGGTTTGGTAGAATTCACTAGTGAATCCATCTGGACCTGGGCTTTTGTGTTTGGGCAGACTTTTAATTACTGTTTCAATTTCCTTGATGGTGATAGGCTTATTCAGGTGTTGCAGGTCTTCTTGTTTCAGCCGTGGGAGGTTATAGGACTTCAGGAATTTATTCATTTCTTCTAGGTTCTCATGTTTCACGGCATACAGACTCTCAAAGTAATCTCTGATGATCTTTTGGATTTCTGTGGTTTCTGTTGTGATGTCCCCATTTTCATTTCTGATTCTGTTTATTTGGGTTCTCTCTTTCCCTGTCCTTACATGTCTTGCCAATGGTTTGTCAATCTTTTTTATTTTTTCAAGAACCAGCTCTTGGTTGCATTAATCTTTTGGATTGTTTTTTGGGTTTCCAGCTCATTGATTTCCTCTCTAAGTTTTATTATTTCCTTCTTTCTGCCTGGGTTAGGCTCCTTTTGTTGGTCTTTTTCTAATGTTTTGAGCTGTGAGGTCAGGTTATTTATATGGGCCCTTTCTTCTTTCCTGATGAATGCTTGCAGAGCTATAAACTTTCCTCTTATCACAGCTCTTTCTGTGTCTCACAAGTTCTGATAGTTGGTGTCTTCCCTTTTCATTTGTTTCCAGGAATCTTTGGACTTCCTGCTTGATTTCTTCTATGACCCATTGGTTGTTCAGCAGTGAGCTGTTCAGTTTCACGTGTTTGGTTTGATTCCCTGTTTCTATGTATGGTTAACTTCCATCTTCAGTACATCATGGTCTGAAAAGATAGTTGACACGATTTCTTTTTTATTTTGTTGAGGTATGCTTTGTTGCTCAGCATGTGGTCTAATTTGGAAAGTGCTCCATGCACACTGGAGAAAAATGTGTATTCAGATTTCTTGGCATGAAAAGCCTTGTATATATATCTACTAGCTCTCTTTCTTCCATTTCTTCCCTCAGGGCCAGTATTTCCTTGGTGAGTTTCAGTCTTTTGATCTATCCATAGTTGACAGACCAGTGTTGAAGTCTCCAACTATTTTTGTGCTATTAATGTCCTCTTTGAGGGCTATTAGCAGTTGTTTTAAGTATTTTGCTGGTCCCTCGTTGGGTGCATATATGTTTAGTAGTGTAATTTCTTCCTGATATACATACCCCTTAGTTAATAAGAAATGGCCTTCATTGTCCCTTCTAACCTTTTTCAGCCTAAAGTCTGTTATCCTATACTAGTATGGACACACCAGCCTTTTTGGAGGAGAATTGTCTTCCAACCTTTAATTTTGACTCTGTTTGCTCTGATTATTCAGATGTGTTTCTTGTAGATAGCTGAATGTTGGGTGCAATTTTTTAATCCATTTTGCCACTCTGTCTCTTAATTGGTGCATTTAGACTGTTGACATTGAGAGAGATTATTGTCATCAAATTTCGTGCCATCTTTCTGTTTAAACTTGTTGTGCTTTTTGGGTTTTGTCTTATTTTACAGTAGACCCTTCAGTCCTTTTTAAAGTTGGTTTTGAGTCCGTGAAGTCCCTGAGTTGTTGCTTATCCATGAAGTTGTGTATCTTTCCTTCATATCCTAATGTATGTGAGTCTGGCGGGTGGGGCAACTGGTGAGGCCTGCAGTTCATTGAGCCTTTTCACAATATCCCACCATTGTTTTCAGGGCTCAGAGTGTTTCATCTGAGAAGTCTGCTGTAAATCTTAGGGATGTTCCTTTGTATGTGATTTCCTTCTTTTGATCTTGCTGCTTTCAGTATTCTGTCTCTATCTATAGTTTTTGTCATTCTAATTAGGATGTGACTTGGAGTATTCTTACTGGGATTTCTTTTAGCTAGTACCCCTATGGGCCTCCTGAATCAGGAGGCAAGCATTCTTTAGTTCCAGGAACTTCTCAGCAATGATGGCTTTGACCGTTTCTTCTTCATCAGGGTTTTCTTCTTGCCCTTCTGGTACCCCAATGATCCATATGTTATTCCTTTTTGGCTTCATCCCGATTATCTCTTGTTGTCTGTTCGTTAATTGTAAGTCTTTTTTTCCATCTTCTGCTGTTGTGTAGAGAATCTTTGGAATTCATCTTGGAGATCACTAATTCTTCAGTTGTTACTCGGCTATGGAGGCCTTCCAGTGTGTTTTTCATTTCATTTACCACATTTTTAATATCTGTCATTTCTGTTTGTATTTTGATTCTGCATTTTCCTCATTTCTTCTCTCATGTCCTCTTGTATTTTATTGATTTTGCATTCCATTGCTTCTTTGAGCTCCTTATGCATCCTTAACAATTCTTTCCGAAATTCCTTATCAGAGAGGTTATACAGCTCATTGGTATTGCTTGGCTCATCTGGGCTAGTGACTTCACTCACTGAACTTGATGGAATTTTTGCATTGCTTTACCATTACAACTATTGTAGGTTGCAATTATGTGTTCTTGGGTGGCTAGATAGTACAGTTAGTAGGTGTCCGGGTTGTTTGCAGAGTTTGGGTGGGTGGCAAGGAGTGCAGGGACAAATGCTCACTGGTACCTCATGTAAGATAGACAGTAAGTAGATCGCGCGGATGCACTAGCGTCCACCCGGTTTTGAGTTTTGGGAAGTGGGTGGCTGGTTCTGGCTTGTTCCCTGGGGCTGGTTAGTTTCGTGGAGACTCAAGGATCACACACACACACACCCCTGTAGGAGGGGCAGGAGGCATTCCCAGAAGAGTCCATTTTGTCTTTTTTTGTTTTTAGTGTTTGGTCGCCATCTAGCTGTGTTCAGGGATCACACCTTACATTACTTGGGGTTCATTCATATGGGATGCTGAAGCGCCTTTACCATCTTTACTATCTCTCCAGCTACCTGGCCCCTACATCTTAAAATTAATAGGAAGTACATATTATGTCCTTTTTCTCTTGACTTTGAGTAAGGTAAACACGGGACTCCCATATCCTTGATGGTTTGCTTAACACGCTCTCCCTTTTCACCCCACCCTAGTGTGAATGCTACCTCGACTCCTGCTGCATCATCCCCCTCTGTGTTAACAACCCCGTCAAAGATAGAACCTATGAAAGCATTTGACTCCCGATTCACTGAACGGTCCAAAGCTACACCAGGTGCTCCTGCTTTGTCCAGTGTGACTCCAACAGCTGTGGAAAGGTAAAATTGTGGTTGTATGGGAACCTAAGACTGAGGAGATGATGACTTAGGCCCACAGTGAAGTATCAGCCTTCCCACCAAGGAGCCTACCCTTTCTCCTCTGATGACTGTGTGCACTGAAATCCCTATCCCTAGTCCTGAGGAGAAAGGAGTGACTAAGTGAGAAGCTGCTAGAAGTAGCCATAAGGAAGACATGGCAGAAAAATGACACCTGGGTTTGATCCCCGGCATCCCTTATGGTCCCCCGAACACCACCGGAGTAATCCCTGAGTGCAAAGCCAGGAGAAACCTCTGAGCATTGCTGGGTGTGACCCAAAAAAAAAAAAAAAAAAACAGGCACAAGGGGGCCGGAGCGATAGTCCAGCAGGTAGGGAATTTGCCTTGCACACCGCTGACCCGGGTTCGATCCCCGGCATCCCATATGGTCCCCTGATCACTGCCAGGAGTAACCCCTGAGCATCACCGGGTGTGACCCAAAAAGCAAAAAAAAAAAGGGCAAAAGGTGTTAAGAATGCTTATAGAATGTGTATCAGTGGTAGAGCACATGCCTCATATTTGTGAGACCCTGGTTTCTACCCTGGGCACTTAAAAAAAATAGACTAAATATTCTTCAAAGAAGACATACAAATGCCCAGTACACACATAGAAAATTCACTACCTGGGGCTAGAGTAATAGCACAGCAAGTAGGGTGTTTGCCTTGCACGCGCTGACCTGGGTTCGATCCCCGGCATCCCATATGATCCCCTGAGCACTGCCAGGAGTAATTCCTGAGTGCAGAGCCAGGTATAACCCCTGAACATTGCTGGGTGTAACCCAAAAAGAAAAAAAAATTTCACTATCCCATTCGCCACCTGGGAAGAGCAAATCAAGACCACAATAAGATTTCATTTCATACCCACTAGGTATAATCAATGTTGGCAGAACCCTTATGCTAATGTGCATAATGGTTCTGTTGTTGTGGAAGACTATTTGGAGTAACTCAGATGTAAAATTACCATATGTCCTAGTGTTGCTAATACCTGTATAACTGAAGAAAATTGAAAACATACAATCATTCAAAAAACTTATCACACACCAGCCCAAGCCATAGTATACAGGTAGGGTGCTTGCTGTGAATGCAGCTGATCTGGGTTTAATACCTGACACCCCATATGATCCACCAGTCCCCGCCAGGATTGAGCTCAGCACCAATGGATGTGGCCAAAAAACAAAAGAAAAACCTTTACACACATTAGAAACAAAAATTAGAAACAGACCAGAAATCTGTCCACTCTTTTTTTAATTAAAGTTTTGGTAATAAGGTTACAATAGTGTTCAAATGTCTGGTATTGATATGCAAAGTTACTGCACCCCTTGCCATCAATGTACCCATCACTACCTCCATCCCTATGTCAACTCTGGTGTAGCATTCTTTTTATTTATTTATTTATTTATTTATTTTGCTTTTTGGGTCGCATCCGGCGATGCTCAGGGGTT
This sequence comes from Cryptotis parvus, assembly GCA_021461705.1. Taxonomy (NCBI): domain Eukaryota; kingdom Metazoa; phylum Chordata; class Mammalia; order Eulipotyphla; family Soricidae; genus Cryptotis; species Cryptotis parvus. The sequence continues at coordinate 35,269 of JAJIBD010005651.1, read as the reverse complement.
TCTCCCTGGCTCTGCACTCAGGAATCACTCCTGGCAGTGCTCAGGGGACCATCTGGGATGCCGGGATCGAACCCGGGCCGGCACAGGCCGGCTGCGTGCAAGACAAACGCCCTACCCGCTGGTCTATCGCTCCGCCCCCTGGTGTAGCATTCTTTCTCAATCCTCTTCCCCTTATTATTTGTTAATTAACAGATATGGTTTTAGTGTATTCTGTTATCTTCTTTTCGTAAGAGCTGCAATTTGTAGTACAGCAGGTAAAGTCCTCCCCTTGCACACCGCCAAACAAGTTTGATCCATAGCAACTGATATGCTCTTGAGCCCTGCCAGGAGTGATCACTGAGCACAGAGCCAAGAGTAATCTGTGCATACTAGTGGAGTGGCCCAAAACAAATCATTTCCATGAACATAGATGTGCATACATCTGTTTTTGTGTTTTGGGGGTAGATACCTAGAAGTGGGATAGCTGGGTTAAATGAGAGCTCCAGTCTTTTTTGAGAAATCTCCGTACTGTTTTCCATAGATGCTAGACCAGATGACATTCACACCAACAGTAAACGAAGTGTCCTTTTCGCCACAACCCCACCACCATTTTGTTTTCAGGTTTTGTGGCATATGCCATTGATAAAATGCGTATATTTTTTAATTTGTAGATACAGGGTTAGGGTAGCATTCTACCCTAGGGCTGGAGTGCATGCTTTGCATGTGAGAGTCCATGTTTTGAATGCACTGCATAATACCCTGAGCACTGAGCCAGGAGTACCTCTGAGAAACACCAGGTATAGCTCTTTACCTGAGCACTTCTGGGTTTAGTACCCAAAGGAAATACAGTATATTTGTGTACAAGAAAGAGCAAACATTAAAAATACTAAAGTAACTGAAAAAATTGAGTGGTGAAAGACCACATAGTAGATAATTCCATTTATGTAAATATCAGAAATAGGAAGATCCATAAGTAAAGAAAATAGATAAGCCATTGCCAGAGAATGTAAGTGCTGCTAATAGAAGTTTGGTGGAGTGTTTTTTGGGGGGATTACATCCGGCTAAAATCAAGGGTTACTCCTGGCTCTGCACTCAGAATCACTTCTGGCAGTGCTTGGGGAACCATATGGGATGCTGGGGATCGAACCTAGGTCAACAACATGCAAGGCAAACACCCTACCCACTGTGCTATTGCTCCGGCCCTAGAAATTTATTTTTGAATTATGAAAATGTGCTATTATTAAGTAGTGGTTATAATTGAATAATGTTATGAATAAACCATAAAACTACCAAATTCTGTATTTTGTTTATGGTACCATTTAGTATCAGGGATCAAACCAGATTTCTTGCATTTATAACATGTGCCCCAGCCCATTGAGCAGTCTGAACCCTGAATGCTGTACTGTAAAATTATGAATTTGGGGGCCAGAGCGATAGCCCAGCAGGTAGGGTGTTTGCCTCTTGCACGCGGCCGGCCTGTACCGGCCTGGGTTCGATCTCCGGCATCCCATATGGTCCCCCTGAGTGCAGAGCCAGGAGTGGCCCCTGAGCATTGCCGGGTGTGACCCAAAAAAAAAAAAAAAAAAAAAAACCATTATGAATTTGCTGGTGAGTAGGTAACCTCTCTCAATTTGGTCCCACAAATTAAGGGATTAAGGCACTTACTTTTCATCCCACAGACCCCAATTTGATTTCTAGCGGCGCCAAAGATCCCTCTCAGTCCTGAGCACAGAGCCAGGAATAGCCCCTGAATAATTCCAGGTGTGGCACAACAACCACCACACTCTCTTAGATTTGGTTGGGATATTGTAGCTCATAGGCAGAGCACTTGCTTAGCAAGTGTGAGACCCTAAATTCAATTCCCTACACTACAAAAAAAATAAAATGTTGAATTTTGTGGTGTATGAATGAGGGTCATGTAATTAAAAAATAAAATAATTAACACACCTCAAAACAGACCAAATAAATTTGGAAATTAACCCTCCAAAAAGTCAGTAGACATTTCCAGTCACAGATGACACCAACTAGAGCATGCGATCTGAGAAGCTAGTCCAGTGCTGCAGAGAGGAGGAGGTAGGATCTCAAGAGTAGAGGCGGAGGGGCTGGAGCAATAGTCCAGCGGGTAGGGTATTTGCCTTGCACCAGCCGACCCGGGTTCAATCCCCGGCATCCCATATGGTCCCCCGAGCACTGCCAGGAGTAATTCCTGAGTGCAGAGCCAGGTGTAACCCCTGAGCATCACCAGGTGTGACCCAAAAAGCAAAAAAAAAAAAAAAAAAAGAGTAGAGGCGGAGACAGGGGTCTTGTCTGCCTGTCAAAAATTTATCCTAGAAGGCATGCTGCAAGGTAGCTGTCAAGAGACCAGCGTCTTACAAACTTACTGTGTTCCAGTTTTGAAAGTGCTTTGATTTCTCTGTGTTGTCTTTGGCAGCACATAAACTAAAGTTGAGAATGTAGTGATTTCTTAACAGAGTAAGTTAAACTTACTACCCATTTTGGAAAAATACAAGCTATGCATAGGAATTCCTTGGTTTTGTTGAGGAAGATCCCTCTCTTTTTTGTATTGCTTGTTTGAGGGTTGCCCCAGAAGTGCTTGAGAGATCTTCCTATGTGGGAAATTGAATTTTGGCCTCCCACAAGCAAAACGTGCACTCTAGTCTTTGAGCTATCTCCCCGGCCCAGCCACCCCATTTTTACCTTGCAGGTTTCCATGGCCCTTGTTTCACAGTTCCCTATCTCTTGAGGGAGCGAAACCCTGATTTGAGAAGCAAAGAGAATTGTGCTGCTAAAAGAGTTTTGACTACATGACCTGGGTCCTGACACTACCAGGTTGGTCCCTCAGCAGCTGCACTGTGTGTCAAAAGTCTTTTTATCCATTCATGTTGATCTAGAAAGTTTTTATATTAGGTTGTCATTCTCTAAAAGAATAAAGTGAATCAAAGTTTGTCCTTCTCAATTGAAAGTAGCCATGAGCAAACCTACACAGAGTTGGGGGTATGCTTCAAAGGTAACATTTTTGATTTTCTGTGTTTGCGTAGTTCTCTAATTCTTGGGTGGTAATTTGCCTTGTTACCTACCTCTTTGATAGATCAAATCAAAAACTGTTGAAAAAACTGTTTTAGCTTTCCTCTTTATTTTGAGGATAAGAGTCAACTCCCAAGCTCTGCATATTGAGGCAGAAACCAGAAGTTTTCTCTTTAATTCCTTTGTTTGGAAGGAATATAAATTTTCTTAATTATTAAATTCATACGTTACTTAAGTCATATGGAAAGAGTTTGGCCTTTGTTTGTGCAGGTTGAAAGAACAGAATCTTGTGAAAGAACTGAGGCCCCGGGACCTACTGGAGAGCAGCAGTGACAGTGATGAGAAGGTCCATGTGACCAAGTCCTCCTCACTGTCCAAGCGAAAACTTGAGCTCGAGGTAGAGACAGTGGAAAAGAAGAAGAAAGGGCGGCCTAGGAAGGACTCTCGACTCATGCCCGTGTCTCTCTCTGTCCAGGTGAGATCAGTTGGGGCCCATACTGCCTCTCCCAACACCTGAGCACTCAGAACTGGTCTCACATGTGCTTGAGTGGGAGCAAGCAAGCCCGAAGGCTTGTGTTGCCTCATTGCTTTAGACACACTGTCCAGAGAGAGCAGAGACCACCTTCCTCCTTACCTGCTCTCCATCCACCCAGAGTCTTTGAGCATCTCTCTGGAGTGAGCTACATTGTCTATAAGGTGGGGACCAACTTCCACCCTTGTAGTGAATAGAAATGCCCAGGGAAAAGGCCTGGCCTCACCCTTAAATATCTCACCTTTTCTGGAAGCTACCCTACATATTCAGTGCTATATAGGGCTAAGGGAGGTTTCTGCTTTTCCAGTCCTCAGCTGCCCTGACCGCAGAGAAGGATTCTATGTGTTTGTCTGTACCAGCGCCTGCACTGAAGCTGCCCATGCCGGGTCCCCCAGAGAGCATTTACCCTCCAGGTGAGCAGACGTCTACCTCTCTTCATTCTTCCTGCACAGTTGTTCTTTATTCTTAGAACCCACAGTGTAAATCTTGAACCTTAAATTATTGTTGACTATTTTATAGCTGATGGGACAAGACCCAGTCTTGAGCTTTTTAACAACATCTTTCTTGAAGGCCCCTTCCTCTACTTACACCTGTTTCTCTTCTGTGCTTTGTCCTTCTGATCTTTGCTGCCATCTAATGAATGTCCATCCTCTTCAAGACTCATCTCAGGTGTCCTTTGTCTTGACAGTCCCTGAGCCACACATCTGACCCCAGGTTTCTTTAGCACAGAGCTACTGGACTATATAATATTGATCTGTCTCCCAGCCAGACCTCTGGCTCTGCTGCACCCCAGTGCCATGCACAGTCATTATCAGGATTGTTGGAGCTCTCAAAAACTCATAATAATGTGATTGTTCACAACACAGTTCTAGGGTCTGGAAAGTTCATACAGTGGGGTAAAGCCAGGCTTGATTCCCATCCCAGGATTGAGCACAGAGCCAGAGGTAATCCCTGAGCACAGCCAGGTATGGACCAAAAAAAAGAAAGGAAGTTTCCATTGTTCACCTCAGCTAACTAAACTGAGAGACTGTCCTGAATCTCAAGGTTTATAAATCCAGTAAATCAAATCCCAGTTCTGGAGCAAATAGTTCCTTCTCTCCAAAAGCCAAGACAGTCGACATTTCTGGCAGGTCTTTGCATACCCCATTGGCTCATTCCCTTTATGCACATGCTCCACTCAGGTGTATGTCTTCAAGAAATGGGTCACTTCTCACTGACTGTAAGCATCAGCCCTTCCTGCTACAGTTCCTTCTGCCACAGTTACTGATTTAAATGAAGGGAGAGCACATAAACCTCCTTTCCAGTCTCCTTCAGCTGAATGCTATTTGGGCTCCTATTTCTCAGTGCCTGTGAAAGAAACCTGGCTTCAAAGACCAGCCAGCCTCTACCCCAGCTCATTCACTCATGTGTTCATATGATTGCCTCCGTTTAGTCATTCCTGATTTTTCATACAGAGGATATGTATTAGCTCTCCAGATACAAAATAATCACACTGAGCACAAGTAGAACCAGATGTTGAACTATGCTTTTCTATATGCACACTGCCCAGGGAACACACCCATGAACTTAATCTCCAATAACAGATCAAGGTGAGCAAAGGGCCTTTGGAATTTTCTCTCTTCCCTTTCTGTAGTGCTAGGGATTGAACCCAGGACCTCACATGTGTGAGGTGAGATAAAGTGAGGGCTTTACAGCTGTGCTACTTCCTCACTTACTTGGGATGCTCTAGACTTCTGTCCAAGCAACAGCACAGACTATTCTTGCCAACATTCTTCCACCAGTTGGCAAGAGGTCTTTGTGTCACTCCCAGTGTGTCACTGAGTGGCAGCATGTTACTCTGTTCCCAGTTCATTGTGGTCCTCATCTGCCGTGGTCCTCTTGTGCCTGTCACATGCCTTCTCTGTTTTCTCCCTTGTGAGGTGGTTGTAGAATTGGGAGGCTTTGGGTTCCTTAGATCTGACACTGATCATCTGGTCCACTAACTAACAAGGCAGAAGCCAGGTCCCTGCCCTAAGGGATTATATAGCCTGACCTCTAACTCTTTCATCCACCCATTTAATCTGCCACCAGCCTTCTCACAATCCAGCTGTCTGCCTCTTATCTCTTCCTTCTGCCCCCAGACCCAACCATGCGGGCTTCTGAATGCCTTTTTTTTCCCTACATATATTTCCTACTGGATGTTTTATACTTATAACTATTAAATGTGCTCTTAACTTGGTATATCAGTACACCAAAGTTTGAGAAGTTGTGTTGTGCATGCTTTAAGTTATTTGTCTCTTTCAAGATTCATTTATGTTTTGCTTTTTGGGCCACATCCGGTGATGCTCAGGGATTACTCCTGGCTCTTTGCTTAGAAATTACTCCTGGCAGTGCTGAGGGACCATATGGAGTGCCGGCCAGTTCGGTCTCATATGCCAGTTCGGCTGTGTCCAAGGCAAACACCCCTGCTGTGCTATTGCTCCAGCCCTCTTTTTCAAGATTTATATAGGAGTCCCTGGATCATGGCCGATGGATGAAATTACTTTGGTGCCCAAGGAACTGGACCTTCTAAAGAACAGAAGTTGTGGAGAGGGGGCCAATCTCTTATTCCAAGAAAGCCCAAAGAAGTCAGTCATAGAAACCCACACACCTGAGTTTTTCAACAGGTTCACTCATGGGTGAGGTTGTTAGAATAGTGAATTCGGCCGTGAGCATGGCGGCAGTTGTGTGTGTGAAGGTTGTTCAGTTGCTGGGGCTCTATTGGGCAGGCTGGAGCCCTCTGAGTGTCTTAACTGTGCATAGTCCAAGTCTGAGTGGCCCTACTATCACCTAAAATGACACAGTATTTATTTTCCTCTGTCTAGGTGAGCTCTGACCCCTCCATGTACATTGAGGTGGAGAATGAAGTGACGACTGTGGGAGGTGTGAAGCTGAGTCGCTTGAAGTGTAATCGAGAAGGAAAAGAGTGGGAGACAGTACTCACCAGCCGAATCCTCACTGCAGCCGGCAGCTGGTAAGGGCCAAAAGTCTTCACTCAACCAACTTTTTAGTGTAAAGGAAGTATTTGCACTGCACTGAGTGGTAGTTACCGTCTGGAGCCGTGGCCTCTCGGGGAGTAGGCCTGCCCCCACACTCTAGCCTCCACAGAGGTCTGCATCTGACCTTGCTCCAGGTTGAGCATATGCACCTGTTCTCTCTACCTGCATCACTCCTGAAGTCACATCATTAGCCCACAGGACAAGTAAGGAAACGCTCCTGAGAGGATCATCTAAGCTACAGTTTTCACCTAAGTGTTCTTATTCCCTCATCTTGAGATTCCTGAAGTCTCACCTTCCAGGCTGAGCCCAGATTCTGTCTGACTTTGGCTTGTTTTTTCTTTTAACCCCAAATTTTCATCCAAGGTCAGTACAATTTTTTTTTTTTAGGGTCACACCCAGCAAGGCTCAGGAGTTACTTCTGGCTCTGCACTCAGGAATTTTTCCTGGAGGTGGTCGGGAATCATACAGGATGCTGGGGATTGAACCCCAGTGGGCCATGTGCACGGCAAACACCCTACCCACAGTACTATGGCTCGAGCCCCCAGTACAAATTTCTGTCACCTAGAACAATAGTACGATGGCTAGGGCTCTTGCCTTGTACATAGCTGGCCCAGGTTTGATCCTAGCACCCTAAACCTTCCGTGAATGACCCCTGAGTGCAAAACCGAGTCTGAGCACCAACAGGTGAGGACACCCCACTACCACCACCATCCTAAAAAAGTAATGAGGACTGAGACTATAGTTCAGTGATAGAGCATGTGCTTTGCATATACGAAGCCCCAGGTTCTATCCCCAGCACCACAAAAGCAAAAACAAAAAGGATAAATAGAGGGACTGGAGCAATAGTACAGCGGGAAGGTCTTTGCCTTGAACATGGCCTACCTGGGTTCAATTCCTGGTATCCCGTATAGGGTACTGGGGATTCAATCCAGGTGAGGCACATGTAAGACAAGCACTTTGACCACTGTACTCTCTCTCCCCCACCCCTTGAAGCATTTCCTGCTTAAGAGATAACATGCTTCTCCCAACTCAAGTCTAAAGATCTCTGAACACACAGCTAGTACCCCCTGGCCTTATTCTTATTCCCACACTGGCCTGTGTCATCAATGGCTCTCTTGGCAAGAGCCTATTGAGTGGGCACTGTGTCTCCTCATCCTGTGAGTGAAATCTGTCCTGGGTATCTCCAGATAGTACGTAGTCCACCAAAGCACCCATGCTCCAGGGTTAGTGCTTGTGTCAAGTGAGAAAAATTCAAGCAGCATCTGTGAGGGAGACTGTATTCTCTTCTAGTGGAGTTTTCCATTGTGTAGCTTTAGCCCTCCTACTTGACTCGTCCGTCATATCATGCCTTATTTCTGTGTTTCTCCCTCTCCTATATAGAAGGGCCTCCCCTTCCAGACATGTCACATCTTAGGGCAGCTGCCTTTGCCTGCCACATTTCCAACCCCATGACACTTATATCCCCTCTGCCTTCTCAGTGATGTGGTGTGTGTCGCCTGTGAAAAGAGGATGCTGTCAGTGTTCTCCACCTGTGGTCGCCGCCTCCTCCCTCCCATCCTCCTGCCGTCCCCGATCTCCACTTTGCACTGCACGGGCTCCTATGTCATGGCACTCACTGCTGCAGCCACGCTGTCTGTCTGGTGAGAGACAGACCTGGGGTAGGGTGGGCTCTAGGCCAGGCAGAATAGAGGAGTGGACTCCCTTCACTTCAGGAGTAGGAAAAGAAGTAGGAGGCTAGCCACAAGATACCTATATCCCTACTGGCCTGAGGATCTCAATACTTAAGGAATGGCACTTGGGATTGGCGGGAGGTAGCAGAAAGGGGTTAAGTGCAAGAGAAAGTTGTGTTGAGGAAGTGCTGATGGCCTGCTCCTGCTTTTGTGTCTACAGATGATAAATCAGAATGCCTAATGGGATGAGCCAGGATTCTTTCCATGAGTTTCAAAGTGTAGACACACTTCTCCAAGAGTCTGTGGCATGGTGATGGGCCTAACAACCTAAGCCCCTACTCTAGACCTATGCAGACAGAGTGGAGTGGAATGGGAGAAGTAGAAGAAATTTGGGCCCAGAGCCTCTCTCATAGAAGAGGCTAGAACTGGGGTATTGACTGACCACATAGGGGGGGGCCTGATTACCCAGGCCCACTCTCATGCCTTTACCCCAGTTGGAGAATAAGCTGTTCCCTGTTTTCCTTCTAGGGATGTTCACAGACAGGTGGTTGTGGTGAAAGAAGAATCTCTACACTCCATTTTGGCAGGTAACACTTGCAGTGGGTTGTCCAAGGGTGGGGTGGGGGCCATAACAGCTCTTGATGTCCCAGGCCCGATACAAAGAGCCCCGCTCAACCTAGACAGAGTGTCAGGTTCAGGGCCCAGCCCGAGATGTTCTGTGATCCACAGGGACAGTTGCTGTAGGAGCTAACCTTCTACCTAGACTTGTTAAAATTGGTCTTAGAGAAGTGAAAAGCCTACTGGGTGGCAGTAAGAACAGCTTGCTTAGAGCCGAGTGGTGACTTCCTGTTTGCCAAGTCAGCACTTGTGGGTCCATTCTGGGATTATGGGAGCTGAGGTTCACATCTCTGATTTGATGCATGCACAGTCACATGCTAATCAAAGCAAACTCAGCCTGTTCTTGTGTGTGGTATTTTCCTAGGAAGTGATATGACAGTATCACAGATCTTGCTAACACAGCATGGAATTCCAGTGATGAATCTGTCCGATGGGAAAGCATACTGCTTCAATCCATCACTTTCTACGTGGTAAGTAAGCCACTCCCGGGATCATGCTCCCTCATCTACCCAGACCCACCCCACCTAAGGCACATCCATCTCATTTGGAGCCTAGAACAGCAAACAAAAACTCCTAGCCCTGGTGGTTAATTCCTTGACTAGGCTATTCCTGAGATGTCAGTCTGAGAGAGGCTGAAGGAAAAAAATTCAGATTACTATTTCAGACTATGGCTAGAACCTGCCTATAACTGTATAGAGTGTATAAATGTGAAAGATCCTGGGAAGGACCTGGTCCTAACATTCAGTGCTATCTAAGACTGTTGCTCAGCTGCTCTGCCGCACGCCAACGGAGCTGTAGGTCTGGCATGTCTCTCTTCTGGGGTTGCTGGCATGGAGGTGGAGGAATAGGAGGAGGGGCCCAAATCCCGCCTCCCTAGTCCAGCCAGCAAGGCCTTTCCCCGCACATGTGAAAGAACCCTTGGAGCTGTGTTGGACTCGGCCAGGGGCTGGCCGAGCCCTTTACCACCTCCGGAACTCCCACGTGGGCTGCTTCCACATGGGACCGAGTGGCGCAGTGGTGGGTCTGGAGTGGTTGGATCTAAATTGTCTCTCTTCTGGGGTTGCCGACAGAGCTGTGGGTCTGGTGTGTCTTTCTTCCGTGGTTGCTGGCATGGAAGTGGAGGAATGTTCTAGCCATGGCACTTCATCCCAGTGAGCCTAGTAAGAAGCCAGAGGAACCCCCCCACACCGTGAGTCAGTCATTCTCAACATCCAGACTCCACAGCTCCTCAGAGTTCCACCTAAGAGAAAACCTGATCTTTCCCCGTTGAGTTTCATCAGTAAATGCTCGAGATGAGAGCCTTCTACTGAGAGTATACCACCTACATGGCAGAGCCTGGCAAGCTACTCGTGTTTTATCTGATATGCCAAAAACTAATAACAATTATAGTAAAAACATTCCCATGTCCTGAAGGAATGGTTTGAGACTCTTTCTGTTCCTGAAGCAAACAGATGCTCTTGGGCTACACTTGCTTGCAACAAGATGTATGGAGATGTTACTAGAGCCCCCTCAAGCAAATCGATGACCAACGGGAAGACAAGTGATACAAGTGATTTCAGACCAGGTCTTGCCCATGGGAGATTGCCCATGCCAGCCCAGATTCTGCCTGCAGTGCACCAGTCTGCTTTATTTGGGGCCATTTTATTTGGACTTGGCATTTGAACATATATGTGGTCTTTGTTCATAGCCAGCTTGTCCTCCATAACTGATGTCAGCCTTTAGTCAGTAACATGGTAGTTGCACTAAGCAATTTTTGTAATTTAGGAGGAGCTAAGTATCACCGACTTCCTGAATTAGCAGGTTTACACTGTCGTGTGTGATTTCTACGTTCCTTCTCCCCATTTGGAATTTAGAGCCCTTTCCCATATTGTAAAATTTGCTTTATCTGTTAGGACTCTTGTTGCTTGGTGGCCTTTCTGCCAACATTCTCTTATGAGCCCCTGGTTTTCCTGAGTTCTGTTTTTGCCTTTGCCTCCTCAGGAACCTGGTTTCTGACAAAGCAAGACTCCCTGGCTCAGTGTGCAGACTTTAGGAGCAGCCTGCCTCCTCAGGACGCCATGCTGTGTTCAGGACCCTTAGCCATAGTCCAAGGCCACGCTTCCACGTAAGTGACTGCAGAAAGAGGTAGTGACTAGGTCATGCAGACAGTCCCACCTAGGCCTGCTTCCTGATTGCATGTACCCTGTATGCATCTTTTGCTCAGCAAAAGTTACGGGTATTATCTTGAGGGGCTAACATGCAGTCCCTATCCCTTCAAGGTTCATATGGCAGTCTGAGTTTCTCTGAGTCATGGAGAGTTGTGGGCAGTATTTTGGGTTGGGAGATTAAGCCACTTTTAGCTCAGGGGCTAATCACAGGTGTAGGGTGGGATATAACTGGGATACTAGAGCAACCAAGAGGCTCCTGAATAGAAATTAGGCAACTTCAGGCCTAGTATCTAGCCTCTCCCCCTACTGGCTCCTCAGTGGTACCCTTGGGTGTGCTGTGGCAGCCTTCTGGCTCACGTGGTCTGTGCTGCTTCATTATCTTCTGCTGCTCTCTACAGTTCTGGAAGGCAGGCAGCTCGTCTCTTCTCCGTGCCTCATGTGGTGCAGCAGGAGACCACCCTCGCCTACCTGGAGAACCAGGTTGCAGCAGCCCTTACTCTGCAGTCCAGTCACGAGTACCGCCATTGGCTCCTCCTCTACACGCGGTACCTGGTGAATGAAGGTGAGGTCCCTGATGACCCCCTCCATTCTCCTAAGCCTGGCTTGATCCCTATCCCAGCATGACCCTCCTGAAAGCCTGTGAATTACAGCAGAGGTTTGGTGACTTAGGGCTCTCTGTACTTTTCTTCTTGGTTTCCCATGGTTACTCCCAAATGCCCTGGCTTCCTGCTTTCCCATCAGTGAGGTGAACCATCAGCACCCCATCTACTAGGTCTGTGTTGTGACCTGGGTAGCTTTACAGGCATCTAGCCCCAGCCCCTGAATGGAGTAGACCCTGAGTGCCAGAAAGAAAAAAAGAGTTGAAGGATGATACACAGGAAGACATACCCAGAAGGAGTAGATACAGTGCTCTGATTCCTACCTTTGTCATACTTTAGAGTGCAAATGCTCAACAGGCCAGTCACCAGGGGACACCATCTTTCTGCAGTATCCAGTGAGCCTGCATTCCTCTTCCTTCCTCTGTTCCTGTTCCCCTCACAGGGCTTGCCTACCTCTCCAGTACCTCCCCATAGCTTCCAGCCCAGATTTTCCCAGCCAGACCTCTTAAAGAACTCTTGTGTCCCTTCTCCAATATCTCGACATCACCTTCCCATGCTTACCACCATATTGGTCAATAGTAAGCCTGTGTGCTGGAAGAGGTGACCACTATTCTTAGGTGACCTCCAATAGCCCCTGTTTCTCAGATTGCTGCTAAATAAGTATATTTCTTATTATATTCCTATACTAAGAAAGTATATTTCTTATTATAAATAAGTATATTTCTTAATAGTCTTCTCACTTGAGCTTGGCCCCAGAGCTTTTGGCCTGGGAGCTAGCCCCTCCCTCAACTCCTCCTAAGTTACCATGTAGTCACAAACCTGGTGACAGAGTTATGTCAATAAGGTGTGCTAGCCTTATTTTACTTTTAAGATTCTTCTCATTTTATTCCTGATCTAGAGGGAAGAAAATTATGTATAGAAAAGAGAGAAAAATATTCAAGCCCCTAGACATGTAATTCTCAGAACTTAACACTAACCATGTTGCTTGTGATCCTGTAACAGACCTTTGATGAGAACCAACATGGCTGATTCAAAAAAATCCTCTCCCTCTTCTCTCTTTAGCACTTTTCCTTCTCAGTCTGTTACTTGCCAGGATTAATGGTAACTCTTCTGAGTACTCAATCTTGATAAGCTCTCACACTTTTGTGGGGTTGTCATATCCTAGGCCTTGGACACTGTTCTACAAGAATAGTTCTCTGGCTTTCTCTACATCCTTGGGTGTTGGTTAGGCCTGAACCCTACATAGTCACTACCTCTTTTTAGACCCTGTGAATCTCTTCTATCTTCCGTACATCTGGCCAGATATCCATGGACAATTCACTTTCCTTTCTGTTCCTTGCTTCCTCAGCAGGAAAAGAACATGCTCTTTGAAGGGAAATCACATTCACTTTATAAATTCCTCAAATTCTAGCTTTATCTTTGTAATTCTCCATCCTTTTCTTTGGGTGATTTCATCCATATCCTATGGTTTAGCTGACAGGTTCTACCCCAATTCTGCCTCCAGCCTTCACGTTAGTCACTGTACCTGCTGTGTCCATAACCCTTGATTTGATAGGCATGTGACTGCTTCTTTCTCTTATGTCATTCACGCTCTCCTCAGTCTAAATTCAGCCCTTCATAGTCTCCTTCCTCCAGAAGGCTGACCTCCTGACCCTGCTGCTCTCTCACACCAGCTGCCAAAACATCTCAAAAATGACCAACCTCGGGGCCAGAGCAATAGCCCAGCGGGTAGGGCGTTTGCCTTGCACGCGGCTGTCCTGTGCCAGCCTGGGTTCGATCCCTGTCATCCCATATGGTCCCCGAGCACTGCCAGGAGTAATTCCTGAGCAAAGAGCCAGGAGTAACTCCTGAGCATTGCCGGGTGTGACCCAAAAAAAGCAAAAAAAAGAAAAAAAAGACCAATCTGCTCCCCTCCTTCCACAATTTCCTACCTTGGAGAGTTTATCCTAGAGCTAGTCACGTATTGATTTCCCATGGCCCAACACACAGGATGCTGGTTATGTTGTCAAGGGATTGGATGAGAAACTGTCCTTAAGTCTTAGTGCCCCGAAATTAGAGATACACAAGAGGCATTTTGTCCATAGTATATAAGCTTGTCCATTCTGCTTTAATAGATACAACTACTTAGCATATTCTTGATTTTTTGTTTCTTTTTGTAATATGTTCCTATTTCTGTTCTGTTTTGTTTTTGTTTTTGTTTTGTTTTGTTTTCTGTAATTAGGGTTTGAATACCGACTACGAGAAATATGCAAGGACTTACTGGGTCCGGTTCACTACTCCACTGGAAGCCAGTGGGAGTCAACGGTAGTGGTAGGTGCTTCTTTCATTCTTGCCACAAGAACTCTCTTGAACAGTGAAGGTGGATTTTTTAATAAGCCAAAGTGCTTTGAAATTCTTTGATGTAGAACCTCAGCATGCTGCCTAGAGGCCCAACATTAGTGTGAGGGCATGATGCTAGTACTGCACAGTTCGGTAGGAGTAGAACCTTTATCATCAGGTTTTGGGAGCACTTAGCCACACACCTGAGCTGAGGAAGCCTACCTACTAGGGATTGTGGGCTTGCTAGGTTATAAAAATGAAATATCCTGCCTATATGGAGGTCGAAGTGTTCAGGGAGTCAGACATAAGTAAGTAATTCAGTTTAAAAGACAAATTTTACACTGTGTTATGCTAAGAAAGAATGGCAAGTAAGGAATGAGTGGCCATGGAAGACCTCAGAAGTAACCAGAGATGAAAGCCAAGGATCAGAATGGGCCAGCTCTACACGGGTCTGGGGAAAGTTACCTCTAGAGATGTTAGTAAATGAAAAGAAGATTTGATCCATTGAAACTCCTATGACTGGAACATGGTATTAAGCAAAGGAAAGGATGTTATAAAGTGAGGCAAGAGAGAACAGAAAGTATATTATGGAATCAAGGACAGCAGAGGCTGTTGGAGGAATTTGCAGAGAGTTGATATGAACAACGGGAAAATAATTCTTTCAACAAGTTTTCCAACAGTCCTGGTAGGAGATGATGGTAACTTGGATCAGCTTGATGGCCATGAAAAGAGAAAAGGAAACAGATTCAAGATATATTTTGGTGGTTGAGCCAGCAAGATTTGGTGGGTGAATGGGTAAAGTATATATGGAATGGGTGAGATTGAGGAAGAGTTGAACAAGTGGTTTCTTCCAGACTCTTGGTTTTCATAAGTGGATTCTAGTGCATAGAATGAGTTTGGAAAGAAACCCTCAGGTGAAACCTGAGCCAAGGGTTGATGGAGCACCTCTTCTGACCAGGGGAGGGCAGCAGTGAAACAGGGCCAGGTGAAACTTCACCATCAAAGAACTACATGCTGTGTAGAAAGAACCCATTCCAAACAAATGAGTATATATACTTTGTTAGTAGAGGTGGATGGGCAGAAGAATACAAAATACTGGCATTTTATATTAAGTGATCAAGAGAGCATAACTGACCAGAAACCAGAAAAAAAGAGGGTTTGTATTTGGGTGGAAACATCCAGGCAAATAAAAAGCCATGAAGTTGAGACTTTATAGTGGAACAGAGTACAGATAGAAGGGTGTTTAGATCAGAAAGGTCACAGAGTATTGGTCATCACAATCGCCTGTACTTTGGCCTCCTATGTTTTTTATTGCGTTTAATTTTGTTGTGGTGGATCTTAATTTGAAATCCTAGGTTCAAAGTCAGTTCTCTTTTGAGCTGTGAAAGTACTGTACCACAGACTTTTGGTATCCTCTAGTGCTAATAAGTCGACCACATATTTCATTTCCATTGCTTTTTAAATTCTTTTGGAATCCTCTTGGTAATTTGAAACTCTACAAAGGTCTATATTTTGTTCAGTCTGGTGGATTTTCCTTACTTCTCTTTGATTATATTTTTTTCATTTTCCCCAACCTCAGAAAGATAGAATGTCTTTTCCTTTTATTTATTTGTTTGTTTATTTTGCTTTTTGGGTCACTTGATCACTTGATCACTTGAATCCCGTTATTCATCGATTTGCTCGAGCGGGCGCCAGTAACATTTCCATTGGACCCTATCACGTGCCAATGTAGCCCAATGGCATCTGGTTGATTCAGGAATATGAAGAGCCTCAAACCGTTCCTTCAGGGTCTTAACAAGGAAGTCTGACCATCTTGTAGGTGGGCGGCCACGTGATCTTTTGACATCCCGTGGGATCCAGTCGGTAACGGCTCTAGTCCAGCGGTTGTCTCCAAATCGCATTACATGTCCAGCCCATCTGATTTTCGATGCCTTGGTCACACTCGGCAATGCTCAGGGGTTACTCCTGGCTCTGGCGCAGGAATTACTCCTGGCAGCGCTCAGGGGACCATATGGGATGCTGTGGACTGAACCCAGGTTGGCTGCATGTGAGGCAAACACCCTACCCGCTGTGCTATTGCTTCGGCCCCTGTCCTTTCCTTTTAAAATCTGTCAGTATGTACGGTTTAGTTCCTTCCAGATTTCAATTTAATCTTTTAATTTGCTTGAGTTTAGTTATTGTAATATTGTATGTCTTGAGAGTTATAGTATTGGGACTCTTACTATTTTAGTTGCCTATATAGCAGCTGTTTTTTTTGTTTGTTTGTTTGTTTTGTTTTTGTTTTTCATTTTCTTTTTTGGGTCACACCCGGCAATGCTCAGGGGTTACTCCTGGCGGTGCTCAGGGGACCACATGGGATGCTGGGGGTTGAACCCGGTCGGTAACATGCAAGGCAAATGCCCTCCCCGCTGGACTTCTGCGCCTGCCCCTCAGCTGGTTTTTGTTCATAGTGTCTTTTTAGAATTTTATTTATTCATTTTTTTTGCTTCTTGGGTCACACCCAGCGATGCTCAGGGGTTACTCCGGTAGTGCATGGGGGACCATATGGGATGCCCCCGGCATCAAACCCAGGTTGGCTGCATGCAGGGCAAATGTCCTACCCTTGTGCTATTTCTCCGGCACCCATAGTGTCCTATTTAATAACTTGTCTGGTTAATTTTACCTATCTGCTGGATCTGATACCCAAAATTTTTTGTTTTGTCTTTTTTGGGTCACACCTGGCAATGCTCAGGAGTTACTCCTGGCTCTGCACTCAGAAATTCCTCCTTGCAGTGCTCAGTGGACCATATGGGATGCCGGGGATCGAACCCAAGTCACCCACATGCAAGGCAAACATCCTACCCGTTGTGCTACCACTTTGGCCCTGGCCTTTCACTTTCAACGTGTGTGTGTGTGTGTGTGTGTGTGTGTGTGTGTGTGTGTGTGTGTGTGTGTAAGTCTAAAGTGATTTCTTGGGGGCTGGAGCGATCGCACAGCAGGAAGGGCATTTTTGTCTTGCATGCAGCCGACCCAGATTCGATTCCCTGGCATCCCATATGGTCCCCTGAGCACCGCCAGGAGTAAATCCTAAGTGCAGAGCCAGAAGCAACCCCTGAGCATTGCCAGGTGTGAGCGCAAAAAGCAAAAACTAAGCAAACAAATAAAGTGGGCTCTTCCTAAGGCAGCATGTACTTGGATCTTCCTATATCCATCTATTTAGCAGGTTTGGAGGGAGCGGATATTGACCAATTTAATGTTTAATTATTAGCAGAATCTCTACTATTTCTCCAGCTGATGTTTCATTGCTCCTTGTTTCCTCTTCTACTGTGCTTATTTAGTTTGGGGGATTTGGGGTTGATGTTTCTTTGTTTTGTTTTTAAGGTAACATTGGTTTATAATGCTATATAAATTCCAAGTGTACAGTGTAATCACTTCACTTACTGCAGAAAAATACGTTTTGTGGTATCGGAGCGATAGTACAGCGGGAGGGCACTTGCCTTGTACACAGCTGACCCGGGTTTGATCCTCAGCATCCCATATGGTCATCCCTGTGTCCTCCCAACCCAGCACTGCCAGGAGTAATTCCTGAGTGCAGAGCCAGGAGTAACCCCTGAGCATCACTGGGTGTGACCCAAAAAGCAAAAAAGAAAAATTGTTACTGCTTTTGTTTGGAGCCTCATTCAGTTGTGCTCATGGCTTACTCCTGGCTCTGCACTCAGAGAGTAACTTACTCTTGGTGAGTCTTAGTTGCTGGGGATCAAAACCAGGTTGGCCACATGAAAGGCAAGCACCGTATTCACTGTTCTGTCTCTCCAGCACCAAAATACATAATCTTAATGTAATACTGTAGAATATTAGGCTAGAGTGTTAACTTTCAATAAAAATAACCTTTTAAGGAGAATACTTTAAATGACACCATTGAAAAGCGGGTAGAATTAGGACAAGATCCATTCTCAAAAAAAAAAAGAAAAATCAGTATAGACCAATCCTGAATGAGACCAAATGTTGAACTGAAAGGGGAAAAAAAAAAATCAAACATCTATTATAATTGCTTTCATTGCTTTTTAGAAATAGAGTAGAAAATATACTACTACTTTTTTTTTTTCTTTTTTGGGTCACACCCGGCTGTGCTCAGAGGTTGATCCTGCCTCTGCACACAGGAATTATTCCTGGCTGTGCTCGGGAGACCATATGGGATGTTAGGAATTGAACCCGGGTCAGCTCTGTGAAAGGCACACACCCTACCCGTTGTTCTATCGCTCCAGTCCCACTAATAATAAATTAGTATAAGGAATTACAACAGAAATACGATGGAGAGGGGCCGCAGCGATAGTCAGCGGGTAAGGTGTTTGCCTTGCATGCGGCCAACCCAGGTCGATCCCCGGCATCCCATATGGTCCCCCTGAGCTCCGCTAGTAGTAATTTCTAAGTGAGAGCCAGGAGCAACCCCCTGAGCATATCATCCTGGGTTCAAGAACCAATCCAGGTTTAATCCCCCACCATCTCATATGGTCCTCCAAGCACCACCAGGACTAATTCTGAGTGCAGAACCAGGAGTAACCCCTGAGCATCATTGGATGTGATCAAAAAGCAAAACAAAAGCTTAAATAACTTAGCTCAAGAGATAAAACATATGCCTGGCAATTATGAGATCTTGAGTTTTGATCCCCACACCATATGCTTCCTTCCTGACACCACATCCCCAGAACCTGTTTAATATGTTTTGAGCCTCAGAATTCTAACCTGGATTTTTTTTTTTTCTATTGATGTTTTTGTTGTTTCCTGAACTCTATTTTATCTAGTCTTCATTTCTTTGTACATATTTAATGGTTAATTTGAAAATATTTGGTTTTGGAGT
This sequence comes from Cryptotis parvus, assembly GCA_021461705.1. NCBI lineage: Eukaryota > Metazoa > Chordata > Mammalia > Eulipotyphla > Soricidae > Cryptotis > Cryptotis parvus. Next base: position 16,527 of record JAJIBD010005651.1, on the reverse strand, counting down.
TACACCCAGAGGTGTTCAGCAATTAGTCCTGCCTCTGTGCTCAGGAACTCTAGTGGGGCTCAGGGAACCTTATGGGGGCCAGGAGATCAAACTAGGGTTGGCCACATGCAAGGGAAGCACCCTAACCACTATACTATTGCTTCTGCCCCCTCAGGCTTCTTGAAGGTTCATGTTAGATTTGTTTTGGTTCTTAGACATGAGTCATGTTTCCATTTCTTTGTATTGTGATCTTTTCTGATTATTGAGCATTGGTTTTAAAATCTGAGAAACAGAGAGGGAGGGAGGGCTGGAGTGATAGTGCAACAGGTGGGGTGCTTGCTTTTACACATGGCCAATCTGGGTTGATACCTCACACCCCATGTGGTCCTCAGGACCAAAAGGAGTGATCCCTGAGTGCAGAACCAGGAGTAAGCCCTGAGCACTGCCAGATTTGGCCTCCAAACAAACAAAAATAGAAAACAGCCACCTGGGGCCTAGAGAGATAGTACAGGGGTTAAAGTCTTGCATGAAGCTTACCTCAGTTTGATCCCTGGCACCACATGAACCTCAAAGATTGGCAGGTACAGCCCTGCAGGCCCCCAGCACCACAAAGGTGACCGCATAATCCACAGTACTGCAGGACTTGACCAGCCCCTCGTCATGGGGCCCCTGGCATTGAACTGACTTCCCAGCTGTCTGAAAATTACCAAGGGGCTCCCCAAATGGAATACTACTTGGGAAGCCCTCCCCGCCCCAAAAAAATCAGACAGCTTTCCCAGTTTTTTTTTTTTTTTTTTTTTCTTTTTGGGTCACACCCTGCAATACTCAGGGGTTACTCCTGGCTCTTTACTCAGGAATTGCTCCTGGCGGTGCTCTGGGGACCATATGGGATGCTGGAGATTGAACGTGGGTCGGCCGCATGCAAGGCAAATGCCTTCCCGCTGTGCTAGCGCTCTGGCCCTTTTCCCAGGTTTTTTTTTTTTTTTTTTTTTTTGGGTCACACCCAGCGATGCTCAGGGGTTACTCCTGGCTCTGCACTCAGGAATTACTCCTGGCGTTGCTCAGGGGACCATATGGGATGCCGGGGATCGAACCCGGGCGGGCATGGGCTGGCCGCATGCAAGGCAAACGCCCTACCCGCTGGGCTATCTCTCCGGCTCCTTCCCAGTATTTCTTGATTGACTTCATTCTGAAGACTGCGAATCAGGCCTTTACTGGTCCTTTTCTCCCATTCCCCCAATATTCATGACTGTGTTTTAGATGTTATATTGTATCTGTTCATAATTTCTTAACTCCCAGGCACTCACAGTCCGCTTCTCCTGTAGCTCTCATATACCACAGTGTTCCTGACAGCAATCTTGAGTTGGGCAAGACAGAAACTTGTCCCTTGGGCCTCCATGTTGCAAACTTGAAAATTAGAAATCAGTTTTATTTTTCCTTCCATCCCAAAGAAATGAGAACTAAGCAATTTCTTTAAACTGTGCTGCACCAGGGAGTCTGAAGGACAAGCAAGAACAAAGTATACTGTTTTCAGAATGGCTTTTTCTTATCTATGTGTTTGTTTCATTATTGTATTTCTGGGCTCAGTTGGTTTTGGTTTTTGTTCTTTTTCCCTTGAAGTTCAGAGCCTTCCTCTTAGGTGTCACAGACACAGTGAAGTATCTCCTCAGCCCTTTGCTGTAACTGTCTTCCATCCTTGTACTTTTGGTTTTTGTATTGTTTCATTATTGTATTTTTGTTTCATTATTGTATTTCATTATTGTATATGTAAGACAAGATTTCGAATTGGGGAGGGGAGATGGTCACTCAGCCTATTTATGGGCTACCGCTTGATCAGTCACAGGCCTCTGCTCCAGCCCATTCAGCTCTCGATCTTGCTCTTTGGAATCAATTACAAAGTTATTTGTATTAGTTTTAGGTGTTTAATTTTTAACTGCTTAGTAATGAAAGGATCCATTTTGCCATGATTCATGGAAGGCCTAATGTTAAGAGGTGTTTTCTCTTTCCCCTCTTTCTTTATTTCCTCTCAATCAGCCCCCTCCCATCCTTCTGGTCCACCAGTGCACTACTCAAGGCCATGCCCAGCAGGTATTCTGGGAATTTGTCCAGGTAATTATCTTCTTTGGGGTCACACCAGCAGTTGCTCATAGGCTATTTTGGCTTTGCTCAGGAGTGATCCTTGGTGTTGATTGGGATACTGTGGATTCAGACCGGGGTTGACCATATGCCAAGGCAAGTGCCTTAACCCCTGTATCACTGTCTGGCTCAGTCAAGATTTTTTTTGTTGTTGTTGTTTTTTTTGGGTCACACTCGGCAACACTCAGGGGTTTCTCCTGGCTCTGCGCTCAGGAATTACTCCTGGCAGTGTTCGGGGACCATATGGGATGCTGGGATCGAACCCGGGCGGCATGGGCCGGCCGTGTGCAAGGCAAATGCCCTACCTGCTGAGCTATTGCTCCAGCCCCTTAGTCAAGATATTTGAGTGGCGTGCCTTCTGTGGAATTGTATCCTTAGTTTGTATTGCTTGAGCCAGTGGGTTCCTGGTGCTAAGTTGAGACTATTGATTGAAAAAATGTGTGCTGACATGATTCAGAAATGATTTTAGGGTATAACTTCACTGGATTGTGTTTGTAGCCTTAAATTCAATATATAAAGGATTACTTACCTAGCAAATCCCGGTAAGGAGCTCAGCCAGCCCCTGGCCGAGTCCAACATTGCTCCACTGGTTCCCTCACACGTTCAGGGAAGGGACCACGCTGGCCGGACTCGGAGGCGGAGATTTGGGCTCTGCCCTTTCCTCCACCTCCATGCCAGCTTCCCGGAAGATAGAAACACCCATACCAGACACACAGCTCCCTTGACGCGCAGCTACAAAGCGGCCACTCAACATTCTTAGATAATACTGAGTTTAGAATAAGGTCCTTCCCATGAGCTTTCATCTAGACAGGCTCTAACTGATGCCCATCATCCCATTAGCCTAGCAGGAAGCTAGAGCAACCCACCCATCATGCAGTCAGTCATTCTCAACATTCAGACTCCATAGTTCCTCAGGGCTCCATCCAAGCTTAAACCTGATCTTCCCCTATAAGTTTCATCAGTAAATGCTCAAGATGAGAGCTTTCTACTGATAGTATACCACCTACACGGCAAAGCCTGGCTAGCTACACATGTTTTATTTGTTATGCCAAAAACTAGTAACAATTATGGACCTCAATTCCATGACCTGAAATAAGGTTTGAGGCTCTTCCTGTCCCTGGAGCAAGCAGTTGCCCTTGAGCTACACTTGCTTGCAACAGGACATATGGGGATGTTACTGGTGCCTCTCGAGCAAATCGATGAACATCAGGAAGACAGTGACGGCGATTTATTTTTCCTTCCATCCCAAAGAAATGAGAACTAAGCCATTTCTAACTGCTCTGCACCAGGGAATCTGAAGGACAAGCAAGAACAAAGTATACTGTTTTGAGAGTGGTTTTTTCTTATCTGTGTGTTTGTTTTATTATTGTATTTCTGGGTTTGGTTGGTTTTGGTGTTTGTTCTTTTTTCCCTTGAAGTTTAGAGCCTTCCTCCTAGGTGGCACAGAAACAGTGAAGTATCTCCTCGGCCCTTTGCTGTAACTGTCTTCCATCCTTGTACTTTAGTTATATGTCTGCTTATTTTTGCTTTGGGAATTATTCCTATAGTTGTTGAGAGACTATTCCCAGCTTGGTGTTCAGGGGAGTATGTGGTACCAGGGGTTGAGCCCAGGACTTCATGCAAAAGATGCTTTCTGGCCCTCTGCTGGGTTTTGGATGTTTGGTTTTTATTTCATTAATTTCAGTTCTTCATTATGATCCTTCCTTTGCTTTTTTTTTTTTAAAAAAAAAGGGGGCATAAACCAAACAAAGAAGATTATGGATCACAGCTAATTTAGATAATAATTTTTAAATGCCTTATAAGTGACTGGTAATTTAAAAAATAACTACACTGTATAACAATTGAAATTTAATAAAAGGGACACTTATAAATGAAACAGGTTATTAGAGACCAAAGACGACAGCTTGGGCTGGAGAAAGAGAGTATAATGGGAGTGACCCAAAATTAAACCAAGGGGCCAGAGCAATAGCACAGCGGGTAGGGTGTTTGCCTTGCACACAGCCGACCGGGTTCCATCCCTGGCATCCCATATGGTCACCCGAGCACCGCCAGGAGTAACCCCTGAGTGTTGCTGGGTGTGACCCCAAAAAAAAAAAAAAATCAAACCAAGCAAAACAAAAGGATGATAGCTAATGACCAAAGAGTTTGACATAAGGCTCAGAAAAAAAAACTTTCTTTTTGAGAGGGACCCTACCCAGCAGTGCTCTGGACTTACTCCTACCTCTGCTAAGGGATCACTCCTGGTGGTGTTTGGAAGATTATATCCATTGTGGGAATCAAATTAGGGACTCTGTTTTCAAGACAAGCACCTTAAACCCTGTGCACTCGCTCATGCTCGCTCTCTCGCTCTCTCTCTCTCACTCTCTCTTCTCTCTCCTCTCTCTCCTCTCTCTCCCCTTCATGCATCAGTTTTTGGTGAATTGTGTTTTGGTTAGAAGATGATCTTTAGGGGCCAGAATAATAGATAGCACTTTTGCCTTGCATGTGGCTGACCCAGGTTCAATCCTCAGCACCCTGAGCCCATCAAGAGTGATGCCCTGAGCACCAACAGATGTGCCAACCCATTCTCCCCCACCCCAAAAAAAAAATCTCTATTTAGAATTGAGAAACTTTCTGTAAGGGAATAAAGAATAAACATTTCAGGCTTTGCAAAACCTTAGAATTTCTGGCTTCTGCTTATTCTTGACACATTATTAGAAATAGACATAGCTGCATTCAGTAAGCAATAAAATTATTTTAAAGCTAGATTCAAGTCTGAATTATGCCCAGACCGACAAGAATTTTTTGTTTCTAAGCCATATTGATAGTGCTCAGGCAAAGCTGCCCCCAGCGCATTGCCCAGGACACTGCTGTAGCAGAGATAACATGACCACTTCCCTCATGTGAGGCATACAAAGCCCTTTGAGCAGTCACCTGACCTGGTAACTGGTATTTTGTTGAAATTTGCTTATAGAATTTATTTACTTTTTGTCTTTTTGGGTCACACCCGGCTATCCTCATCAGTTACTCCTGGCTCTGCTGTACTCAGGAATTACTGGTGTTGCTCGGGACCATATGGGATGCCAGAGATCAAACCTGGGTCAGCGAGGTGCAGGATAAACACCCTACCCGCTGTGCTATCACTCTGGCCCCCATAGGACACTTTTTACTATCCCAATGTTTGCCAAAGAGAAATTTATGTTTTGTGGTTGTGGGTGCCACATTCTGACCATGTCTGTTAAACCAGTGGTTTCAAAAACCAGTTCATGTACTGGTGCCAGTTTACAAGCATAGATAGCTGAAAATCACTGGTCTTCTATTTGGTTTTCCATGGACCGATAAGCAGCACAGGTGCCAGTCTGCAGGTATGAAAAGGAAGAAACATGTACACTGACTATATTGACTGATTCTGCCAATATTTGTTTCTGATCCATAACTAATTGAATGTGTACTAAAGTCTCTCTCTCTGAGAATGTTTTTGTCCCTTTCTTTTGACTCTTTCCCAAGTATAGTTTGTTTCAAAGTATATTTTGTCTAATAGTTGTAAAATGCTAATTTTTTTGTGATTGTTTACTAACTTTTTTTCCACCTTTATTTGTTTATTTGCTTTTTGGGGTCACACCTGGCAATGCTCAGGGGTTACTCCTGGTTCCACACTCAGAAATTATTCTTGGCAATGCTTGGGGGACCATATGGGATGCTGAAGGTCGAACTTGGGTTGACCATGTGCAAGGCAAACACCCTACCTACTGTACTGTCATTCTGGCCCCTAACTTTAAACCTTCATCTCTGCTTATGTATTTCTTGTTACCATCATGTCTGGCTTTTGTTTTATCTGACAAGATTTTTTTTTTTATCACCAAGTTTTAAGACCAAACTTGTGCCTTTCAGTATCTCTTCCATATAAAGTGATTTTTTTTTAATTTTTCTCGTTTTGCTGCTATCCTCCTGCTATTCTACTTATTTTCTATGTTTTTTTTCAAATACATGTAATTACCAGTTTTTCCATATCTTGATCAGCGGCTTTCAATATGAGGCCATTGATTTTCCTTTAATTATGTGATACCGGGGCCAGAGCGACAGCACAGCTGGTAGTGCATTTGCCTTGCATGCAACCGACCCAGGTTCGATCCCTGTCATCCCATATGGTCCCCCGAGCACCACCAGGAATAATTCCTGAGTGCAGAGCCAGGAAAAACGCCTGAGCATTCCCAGGTGTGACCCAAAAAGAAAAAAAAAAGTGTGTGTGTGTGTGATACCTGCAATATTTTTTCTTTAAGTACTTCCTTCTCACATGGGCCAGAGTGATGGTGCAATGGATAGGGCATTTATCTTGCATATGGCAAAGCTGAATTCAATCCTTGGCACCACAGATGGTCCCCAGAGCCCACCAGGAGTGATCCCTATGCACAGGGCCCACAGTAAGCCACCAGGTGTTCCCCTCAAAGCAAAATTCTCTCTCTCTCTCTCTCTCTCTCTCTCTCTATATATATATATATATATATATATATATATATACACATATGTATACATATGCATGTATATATACAATATACATGTGCTGTATATGTATGTGTATATATATGTGTGTGTATATATATGTGTATATACATGTATATGTATATATACACACTCCTTTGGGATCCATTATATAGATTTTAGGCCGATCTGCTATCCTGCCTTGCTCTATTTGGCGAGCTTGAACTTTGGGAACCTTGTGGTACCAGGGATTGACCCCGGGACTCCTGTGCAAAGTATGTGTTCTACTTTGAGCTATCTCTCAGCTATCTCTCAGGCCCAAGGTGTGTAAATTAGGTTTTCTCATAACTTTTCTCCCTATCTGTACTGGGAATCAGACTTGGGTCTTCTGCATGCAAGGCCTGCACTTTACTGCTGAGCCACATCCTCAGCAGAACTTTCCCTATACAGTGTTCTGTTAACATTTCTCCTCCATGTACCTCCCTGCCAAACTGTGGGCTCTGGGTGACCCTACTTTAGACTTGGGATTCAGCATATTTATTCTGCTGATCCCATCTCTTTAACCATTATTGCTCAAATTAAATGTCTATACTTTTCTTACCCCTATAATTATTCTGGTCTTGTTGCCATGTTTGTCTTAACATTTTGAGCCTTTTCTTTGAATGGTCAGTGTTGTCAGTTGATGGTTTTTTCTTTGCAGCAGCTGTGCTTGTTCCTTAGGGGTCTGTATAGTGGAAACCCTTCCAATAGTGCATGTTACGGAGGGGCCCATTCAGATTTAGTGCCCAGGCATGGAGGTCTGAGCACTAGTAAAGAGTAAAATATCCCCAATACTATCAAAGCTATTCATCATCCTCAGGCTCCTCATTGCTCCTGGGGGCCTTCTGGCCACTTCAGTGATCACTCACGATCTGAAAGAACCTTCTGATCTCTGTTCCCTGACTTCTATTCTGCTGTGGAGGACAACTTATTGGTGGCCACCGCCCATTACCATTAAAGCCAAAGGTGACTGACACCAGCAGATTTGGAAGATAGAGGCGCAGAACCTATTTTCTCTGCCATGTTCTCTGCTATCACTTCTCTATGATCTACCCCTTTACTCCAACCACACCATTATGCCTTAGTTTAGCTCTTCTGCTCTTCCAAGGGTTCTGACATTCAGCAAAATTGTTCATCTGGTTTCTCCTGTGGCTGCCTAGGAGTCAGATGGGTAGGCACAAAGGACTCTGTCAGGCCAGGGAAGTCAATACAGTGTTGTTTCCTCACACACTCAGCTGTCACTCTTCTGCCTATAGGGTCTGCGGAAGAGGGAACTGTTGAAGGAGCTGCTGCCAGTCATTGGGCAAAACCTCCGCTTCCAACGCCTGTTCACCGAAGTGTCAGGAGCAGCTCGACATCCTAAGAGACAAGTAGCCTGGCCCAGCTTTCCCTGGCTGCCTCAAAAGCTAGGCCATTCTCTCTCCACTGATGACACTCAGAGCCGCTTCTCACCTTGTCAGGCTGCATAGGAAGAGGAGGCAGTGGCAGGAAGTGGGGTGTCCTGCACTGGCCCAGCTCCCTCAGCTGGCTTCCCCAAGCCTGGGGCCTGCTGTTCTCAGAAGGGGGCGGCTCTACCCGAAACTTTTCCCTCCCTCCAGGATCCCCATATGGGGCTAGGGCTGGAGCTCTACTCTGCTACCCTGCGGTCAGTGAGGCACTTTCAGGCCCACCGTCTCCAGCACGGTCCCAAGGTGGACACTAGCCCCTGCCACTGCAGGTGCCGTGTTGCTTCAGCTATGACGAATGAGCCATTTGTGAAAGAGAATCCTGAAACAGTGTATTATGCAGTCAATAGACTGATCTAAGACCTATATAAAGGGAAAAGCTATTCCAACACACGGACTATTTTTGTACTAGAATTTGCTAACTTGTAATATGGAATTTTCTTTTTGGCCAATAATCAGGATTTCCCTATAAGTCACTTGGACATTGGACACTTGTAGGAAATTTAAACTCTAATTATGACAGCTACATTGAAAAATAATTGTACTGAAATTAACTTGTCTATCTTCATTTGGTTTTAATTTTTAAATGTTTGTAAAAAGAAACTGTTTTTGGGGAATAGGGCAGGGGTGGGCGATTTCTTTTGTAACTGTAAAATAAATGAACACATTGGATACCAAATTATCTTGGTCTTTTCCTTTTCACATCAGCCTGCCTTCAGATCCCCCTTTGAAATAAATCGGAAGTGACTAAACATTGGGACTGGGCAGAATTGATTTCTGTTTAGGGGCCCTACCTGCTATGCTCTCTCTCTCTGGCCCCAGAAGGAAATTCATGTCCAAAGGGACTCAGGGATGACTCCAGTGGTAAAACTATATATCTTTTAAGTGTGAAAACGTGTGTTCAATCCCCAGTGACAACCACCTGTGCCCAGGCACTTCAGCAGCTCTGCTATTTAGGATTCCCAGAGCTGCAGAAAGTATGCACTGTGTGGAGCAGCACAGCTGGACATGAGGAGTCTGCAGCTAATCACACAGTTACGGAGAGAGCCCCACGGCCAGATATACAGCCCTCAAACTACCATAGTTTGTATAATACCCAGTCATCACAAGAGCAGCAAAAAAAAAAAAAAAAAAGATGGTGGTGTAGCAGGGAGGGATGGGGGTTACAAATTAAAATTAGGCCCTGAGGAGAACAGTGGCAATAGCCATTTTCTCCTTAGCCCTGCCCCCAGTAGCCATGTCCATAACCTCCCTATCCCTTCACCAATGCCCCACACTTTCTCTGTCTGGTGACCTGGTTTTCAAGCAGGACACTGGGGGCCTTTATCTTCCTGGACAGAAACTCCTTGCCTCTCTTTTTCAAAGTTCTGGCCTAACTACAGCTTCCTGATCACGTGAAAGGATTCAGTCCTTTGCAAATTAGCCTGTGCAGTGGGAGCTTGTCTATATACACAGCAGGTACACTGAAATAAAGAAAAATAGTTTTTTATTTAGCTGGAGCATAAGTAGCTAAGATGACCAACACAATGAGAAAGAGAAGTACCTGCTGTACTCTAGACCTTTAAGCAAATATGAAATTGTTTCTTTGGCCACATACATCAGCTCCACAAGTAAGGTGGTATTGTGGACATAAAAGGGAATGGGCTTGGTTCAAACAGGAATGCCCCCAAAATTCCCAGCACCACACTGTCCCCAGATACCACCAGATGTCAACTCCTAATCTCAGAGCTCAGACCAAGGGACACAAACAACCCACTCCCTGCCCCCAAAAAAAAACTAGTTGTAGTTTTGAACTTGGTAATTAATAGCAACTACTAGAAGGACGTTGATAAAAGTTCAAGATTGTCATGAAAGGATGGTTGTAGGTTAGTTTGGTGACAACCTAGCAGGAAATTATTAGAGCTATAGAAAAAGCTGTTATCTTCTTAGAGAACACAAATAACAATGAACAGAATGTTAGAACATAAACTGTAAGGTCCATTCCAGTCATTCTAATGAAATAAAGAGTATCCTACTGGAAAGCAGAAGAGCATCCTTATAAACCAACAAAGGGGAATTGGAGAGATCACCCAGTGGACCGAGTGCATGTTTGTCATACAGAAGGCCTAGGTTCAAATGGCAAAAACTCTAATGGATTATGTTCATGTTCTTGTGATTTTTTTTGGAAGGTAGATGTTACAAGTGACAAAACAATGTGTAACTTGGAAGAGTTTGTTTTCTTCAGGGGCTGAGGATTGGACCCAGGTCTCTAAAAGGCAATTCAAATCAAGTGCTATACTACTGAGCTATATCTCCGGCTCTTGCAAGGTAGGTTTTTTTTGGTTTTTTTTTTTTTTTTTTTTGCTTTTTTGGGTCACACCGGCAATGCTCAGGGGTTACTCCTGGCTCTGCACTCAAGAATCACTCCTGCGGTGCTCGGGGAGGACCATACAGGATACCAGGGATCAAATCCGTGCTGGCATAGGCCGGCCACATGCAAGGCAAACGCCCTACCTGCTAGACTATCGCTCCAGCCCCCCAAGGTAGATTTTTAATGGGGAAATTTAAATTAGAAAATTAAGTGTCACAATAGCCAGAATCTGCAAACAACCTGAATGTTCCATAAAAGAAGACTGGCTAAAGAAACTAGGGTACATCTACAAAATGGAATATTATGCAGCTGTCAGAAGAAAAGTCATGAAATTTACCTGCAAATAGATGGACATGGAGATTATCATGTTGAGTGAAATTAGTTTTTTGGGTTTTTCTTTTTTGGCTCACACCCGGCGATGCACAGGGGTTACTCCTGGCTCTTCACTCAGGAATTAGTCCTAGCGGTGCTTGGCAGACCATATGAGATGCCTGGGACCAAACCCAGGTCAGCCGTGTACAAGGCAAATGCCCTACCCGCTGTGCCATCGCTCCAGCCCCCATGCTGAGTGAAATAAGAAGGAAAAGGACATACAGAATTGTCGGGAAAGCCGCCAGGGTCCCCAACAGTGTCGGGACAGAAGTTCTCTTCTACCTCCGAGGACACCGGAGGACAGATGAAAACTCACGAGTCCGGTGCAGTTCCCAAAAAGGCTTTTAATAGTACAAAAACTCTTCCACAGCCCTCCAATATAATGAACAAACTCTAGCTCTGGTCCGAACTTAGACTATACAAAAGAGCCTAAATCTCCCACCAAAGAGAGAGGATCTCACCCAAGATGAGTCCTACCCAGAAGAAAGAGCAAAAAGGCCAAAGAGCAAAAAAACCAAAAGCCAAAAGCAAAAGGCCGAGGAGCCAAAAGCCACAGGAGCCAAAAGCCAAAAGGGTGAAGGGGCCTCAAGTCAGTCCCCTTATATACACACCAAAGTAATCTGATTTGTGACAGGGAGGGTCCTGTCAACAAAGAACCCTAAACAGAGTGTAGAAGAGCAGTGCCACACCTTATTGCAGGTATAAACAAAGGTTATACCAAGGACTAATCTCTTCTGAGATTATCTCTTATGTAAAACACTGGAGAGAGAGAGGAGCTGGTATACATCTTAATTTCATGAGCTTCATGTAATCTAGATGGTACCCACGAGATCCTTCTTATTATTATCTGCACCAGGGTGATTCTGAGTATCTTGTTCTCGTGTACTGAAAGGGTCACACTCACCTGCTTAAAGCAAACCAGTATGATCCTTCCCATAGTCTCAACGTAGCCAGGGTAATAGTCTCCTGGTAAATTCTATTTTTTTTTTTTTTTTTTTTTTTGTTTTTTTGGGTCACACCGGTGATGCGCAGGGGTTACTCCCTGGCTCTGCACTCAGGAAACACTCCTGGCGGTGCTCAGGGGACCATATGGGATGCCAGAGATCGAACCCGGGCGGCATGGGCCAGCCGCGTGCAAGGTAAATGCCCTACCCACTGAGCTATCGCTCCGGCCCCTCTCCTGGTAAATTCTAACTGTCCCACACTGGGTGCAGTGGGTATAAAGAGGAGCTGTGCCCAATCTAGAAAACATAGAAGTCTTAGTACATGTATAAGTCAGTTATTCAGTCAAGGTGACTTCTATAACTGCCATGCCCTCTAGCAGTGTTTACATAGAAGAGAGGTCTCATTAGAATGAACCTTGGCTTAAATGGATTAAGCTGGGAGTGGGCAAAACAACAAAACTCCCAAAATAGCTAAACCTGTCCTCCAACACAGAATGACCATTAATTAGTGGGGTATAAATATATACCAGTGTTCTACTAATGGACTCAGATACACAGGGCAGAGCTGCTACTGGCTCTCCCTGTGCCCAGCTGATCATGAGGTGCTCAGGAGGGAAGGCGGATTCTAGCCCTGGCCCACCATCCCAGCAGAGCCTCGCAAGAAGCCAGAGGAACCCCACACCATGAGGGCCGCCATTTTCAACATCCGGACTCCCCAGCTCATCAACATCCAGCAGAAGAGCTGATCACAAGCCCCTGCTCATCAGAGTCCCACCCTACAGCAGTCTATTTCAAGCCCAGGTATGCCTGATCCAGAGACTCATACACGGGCGGAGCTGCTACCAGCTTTCCCTGTGCCCAGCTGATCCTGAGGTGCCCAGGAGGGAAGCCAGGTTCTAGCCCTGGCCCGCCATCTCAGCAGAAGCTTGCAAGAAGCCAGAGGAATCCTCACACCATGAGGGCTGCCTTTTTCAACATCTGGACTCCACAGCTCATGAGAGCTCCACCCAGCAGAAAAGCTGATCTTTCCCCATCCATCAATAAATGCACGAGATGAGAGGCTACTACAAGAGTATCCCACCCGCACGGCAAAGCCTGGCAAGCTACACATGTCATATATGATATGCCAAAAACCAGTAACAATTATGGACCTCATTCCCATGACCTGAAGGAATGACCTGAATGGTTTGAGGCTCTTCATGTTCCTGGAGCGAGCAGCTGCCCTTGGGCTACACTAGCATATGACAGGACGTATGGAGATGTTACTGGTGCCCGCTCGAGCACATCGCTGAACAGTGGGAAGACAAGTGATGTAAGTGAAGTGAAGTTCTAAATGTGGGAAATGGTAAAGTCAGACTATAACTGAGCATTGAATGTACACAAAGGGATATACATGATAACCCCTAAATGTCTGTAGGGCAAGCCAGAATGTGTGTGTGTGTGTGTGTGTGTGTGAGAGAGAGAGAGAGAGAGAGAGAGAGAGAGAGAGAAGTAAAGGAAAAGTGCCTGCTATAGAGGCAGGCTGGGGTAGGGGGAGGGAATTTGGAACATTGGGGAGTGGGAATAGGGCACTGGTGGAGACTGGTGCTCTCTACCAGTCTCTGGAACACTGACTGAAACCCAATCATGAACATCTTGTAACTGTATATCTCACAGTGGTATAATAATTTTTTTTTATTTAAGTATCATTGGGGAGTACTTGATTCCTCCTGGGTTGTAATTTTTGGTTAGGGGCCACCTGGTTTTTGGTTGGTTTTGCTACACCCAGTGATGCTCAGGGATTACTCTTGGCTCTGTGCTCAGAGACCACTCCTCGCTGGTCTTCAGGGAATTATATGTGGTGCCAAGTATCAAACCCAGTTGGCCACATGCACAGCAAGCACCCTACCTGCTGTGCTTTCTTTCTCTGGCCATAGAGGATCATCTGGCAGCGCTTTGGGAAGAAAACACGAGGTGCCAGAGTTCAAACTCGGGTTTCCCTCCTTTGAATTATTATAGTAAAATGCAACGGGAGAGGTAGAAATTGAGGATGGAATTGTTAGCATAGAGGAGACAGATTTTGGAAACTTGGAAAATTCTCAGCTTAATATATATAAATCTTTTTGGGAGTGTGGGGTGTGAGTTTTGGGTCACACTCAGTAGTGCTCAGGACTTACTCCTGGCTCTGCCCTCAGGAGTCATTTCTGGCAGGACTTGTGGGACCATATGGGGTGCCAGAGATGGAACCCTTGTTGACCTACCAGCTGTACTCTCTATCAGGTCCCTAAAAGAACATTTTTTTTCTAAAGAGCGAAGGATCCGATCAGAGCCAGCACTCAATAAAAAGCATGTGATTCAGAAACATAAGCAGCTACATGAACAGAGAAGGAAATGGAGATAGAATTATACCAGCAAAGATAACCTGTTTCTTTGGAGTTTTGTTTGTTTTGCTTTTTGGGGTCATACCTGACAATGCTCAGGGGTTACTACTGGCTCTGCCTTCAGGAATTACTCCTAGCAGTGCTTGGGGGACAGCATAGGATGCCAGGGAATCAAACAGGTTGGCCACTGCAAGGCAAATACCCTATCCGCTGTGCTATCGCTCTGGCCCCATTTGTTTATTTTTAATCCTTTCCCTTTCTTGTTCTGATGGTTCAGGATCACTCTCATGCCCAATTGTAGTGTTTTGCACGTTTTTGGCTGTGATACCTACTAGGGTCACACATCAGGTTGTGGTTGTCACTGAGATGCGGTACTGAGGGGCACATTTCTTTAGTGTGTACTCAGAGGCACACCAGTGCTCAGAGACACACAAGTTATGGTTGTGTTATTCACACAGCTGGTTGTCAGAGGTTGCACTTACTGCCCATGGTGCCTGCACATCTTTTGCTACTCAGGGGATGCACCCTTTTCCGTAGCTCACACACCCATGGCAATGGAAGAGACCAGAAACTGCAGTACAGGGGATCACAGGCATCAAAGCTGCAGGCTTAAACAGCAGAGCTGCCTGAAATTGATTTAGGCACTTGTGGGATTGGGAAATGTGATCACATTCCTTTTTTTTTTTTTTTTTTTGCTTTTTGGGTCACACCCAGCAATACTCAGGGGTTACTACAGGCTCTGCACTCAGGAATTACTCCTAGCGGTGCTCAGGGGAACATATGGGATGCCGGGGATCGAACCCCGGGTCCGCCGCATGCAAGGCAAATGCCCTACCTGCTCAGGCCCCCGTGATCACATTTTCGGAAAAGCAGGCAAGCCCCTGTGTTATTCCTCCAAACTGACACAGACAGTTTAAATGAAAGAGAAAAGGAAACAATAAAGAAAGACCATCTGACTCCTTCGCTCCAATAAACTAGGACCATGGAGCTACTTACCTGCAAACATGTAATGCTTTGAGAAAAAAGGAGAACCATGAAAGTGACTCAGATCTTCAGGACTGCCAGGCCCACTGTAGGCCCAGAGCACATGGAAGCTACTTTCACTTCATTTCTACAGAGAGCCTCAGAGACACAAAAGCACTCACGGGCTGAGCACATGCTCTGTCTGCAGGAGCCCTGGCTTCATCCTTGACGCTGCATGATCCCAGAGTCCAAGCACTTGAGCCAAGAGCAGGACCCAAGCAATGCTGTGGATCACTTGATCACTTGAATCCCATTATTCATCGATTTGCTCGAGCGGGCGCCAGTAACATTTCCATTGGACCCTATCATGTGCCAATGTAGCCCAATGGCATCTGGTTGATTCAGGAATATGAAGAGCCTCAAACCGTTCCTTCAGGGTCTTGACAAGGGAAGTCTGACCATCTTGTAGGTGGGCGGCCACGTGATCTTTTGACATCCCGTGGGATCCAGTCGGTAACAGCTCTAGTCCAGCAGTTGTCTCCAAATCGCATTACCTCTCCAGCCCATCTGATTTTCGATGCCTTGGCAAACGAGACAGCGTCCCTGATTCTGGAATAGTGATGGAGGTCAGAACTCCGGATTTCCTTCTCTCACTTGAGTGAGGCCTGATATTCCAAGCATAGCTCTTTCGATGCCTCTCTGGGAGACCCGAATAGCATTCTCATCCTGCTTTCGTGAGAGCCCAGGTCTCTGAGGCATATGTTAATGCAGGGAGAACAGTGGAGTCAAAGAGATGTGCCCGGAGCCGGAGGTTCTTTGTCCTTTTAGCTATTTCTTCAATGCCTTTGAAGGCATTCCATGCCGCTCTCTTCTTCTTCCTGCGCAGCTCAGGTTTTAGGTCGTTCATCATGTTGGACTTCTCGACCTAGGTACACATAACTGCTGAATTCAGAGATGTTTGTTCCATTGAGAGTGAATGGGGCCTCTGGAACTAGTTCATTTTTCATGAACATAGTTTTCTTTTAGATTCAGCTATAGACCTATCTTTCCACATTCTCAGTCAAAGTCAGCCAGCATTTGTGCTGCTTTGGCTAATGTTTGGTGTTATTAGAACAATGTTATCAGCAAAGCGGAGGTGGTGTAGTTGCCGACCATCTATCTTCACTCCCATTCCTTCCCATTCTAATTGTCGCATGATGTTCTCAAGGGTGGCACTGAAGAATTTTGGTGAAATGGTATCACCCTGTTGAACCCCTCTTTTGACATCAGTGATCACTTCTTTGTAGAATGGTGAGATCCTGGTGGTGAATAGTAATACAGATCACTAGGGATCTTGATGTATTGGGTTTGATCACCCTGTTTGGCTAGGGCTTCGGGTGACTGCTTCAGTCTCCACAGAATCAAAGGCTTTCTTTAAATCAATGAACGTGGAGACAGAGCAGCATCTTGTACTCCCTACAAACCTCGATGAGCTTGGTTAC